>PVKA01002878.1:59420-117853 GCA_004027165.1 Ctenomys sociabilis
TTTTTTTTTTTTTTTTTTTTTTTTTTTGTAGTTTTCTTTTTGTAACGTTCAGGCATACATTCTAAACCAGATGTTTTGCACATGCAACATTTTTAAACATGAGCAGTAGGAGCTCTTCATGGTCTATGTGAAGAGTGTTGGAAAATGTTTATTTTTGTCAGCTGTGGAAAGATGTAGCTTCGACTTCATTTTAACTTAACAGTTAACGTGCACATAGTAGAATTTTTTGTTTTCAATGTTTGGTGCTCTGCTACGATGCAGTGTTCCACTCTTTAATCGTGAGACAGAGTCCTGTAGAGTTGCCCGGGCTGGCATCCCATTCGCCAACCTTCTGTCTCGGCCCCGCTGAGTAGCTGGGTTTACCGGTGTGCACTGCGCTTCCTGCTAGTGCCTTTGTCTGGTCGAGGAAGAAGACAAAGCCATTACTTCCGGAGCTCCTACGCCGTCCAGGACAGTCGGGGAAGCGGAGCCCCTGGGGCGGGGCCGCTGTGGTGAGCATTCAGGTGACGGCTTCTTTCTTCAGTTTTCTTTCCAGCAGGGTGGCTGGGGCGCAGCGCTGGCTGACAAGCTGGTCAGGTGAGCCGCCTTTTGTCAGGGAAGGAAAGGGGACACCGTGTAGCTTCCCTCTTGATCCGAGCTGGCCTCCCCCAGTCGGCGGCATTTGGGGGAGGAAGGGCGGGACTCTGGTTGGGTCCAGGGGCCATGGCCAGAAACCACAGTGGAGCCTGTGCTCGCCAGCCAAGGCACTCTTCTGGTCCTGACTGTGCGGAGTTCGGCTTCAGAAAACAAAGTTGGATTCCTTTGGGGGCAGAATGGTGTGCTGGAACTTCCAGAAACCAGGACATGATGTGGTGACAAAGGGCATCATAGAGTAGCATTGCCACAGTGGAATTGTTTCTTTGCTCCTGCTCTATCTGCGAATAATTTCTCTTTGCAGAAAATGCGACGTTCTGAATCGCGGGTTTTCAGGTTACAACACCCGCTGGGCCAAAATCATACTCCCGAGACTGGTGGGGAATGGGGACAGCCCAGCAGTGGTGACTATTTTCTTTGGCGCCAATGACAGTTCCCTGAGAGGTGAGGCACGTCATGCACTCCCTGCTCCAGGTCACAGTGACAGCCTGCATCTTCCCCTTGAGTCCTGGCAGGTGTGGGTCCTGTATTTACTTTCCCTTGGATGCTTTATCCCCAGCTTCTCTGCTCCCCCAAGGTCACTGGCTGACCAGGTACCCCAGGAATCAGGTCATTGAATCTGAGCATCCTCCATTTTTCTGCAGTATTGGGGATGGAACCCAAGGCCTCAGCACTGAGCTATATCCCTGGACCCATTTTATTCAGACAGGGCCTTGCTAGGGTACCCAGACTGGGCTTGGACCTCTGATCCTCCTGCCTCAGCCTCCCAGGGTGTGGCATCACAAATGCCCTCTGGCCTGGCCCAGCCCCTCTGCTTCTGTGTGTCCCTGTACCTGAGTGGCTTGGTTTACTAGGCTTGGGCTCACTGAAGACCATTAAGGTGGGGCAGGGCATGAAGAGACAGGAACAGTGAATGGACAAGGGATTCCAGTCACCCAGTG
Source organism: Ctenomys sociabilis (assembly GCA_004027165.1). Classification (NCBI taxonomy): domain Eukaryota; kingdom Metazoa; phylum Chordata; class Mammalia; order Rodentia; family Ctenomyidae; genus Ctenomys; species Ctenomys sociabilis. Next base: position 60,995 of record PVKA01002878.1, read on the forward strand.
AGAAAAAGACATGCAGTGTACGTGTGGAGACTAAGCTAATCTTAACTTGAAAAAAGTCTCATTTTGAATCCATAACAAGAAAACAAACAAGGTGAATTTTATCAAATAAAGGGCAAATAAGGCAATGAAAGAAGTTGTAAAGAGAAAGAAGAGAGAAGTTACAAACTGATTTATGAAATAGTTAAAATTAAAGCCAGATATTGTGGCACACAGCTGTGATCCTCACACTTAGGAGGCAGGAGGATCACTGCAAGTTCAAGGCCAGCCTGGATTGCATAGCAAAACCCTCTCTCAAAAAGATGAAAAAGAAAAGTAGTTTAAACACCCTATTTTGTAGTACTCAAGTACTAGTTCAACAAAAAACAATTATGTCAAAAACTTAAAAAAGAAGCTGGGCATAGTAACACATACCTATAATCCTAGCACCCAGGAGGCTGAGGTAGTATTGCCCCAAGTTCAAGGCCATCCTGGACTATAAGAGACTTAGCTCAAAAATCAAAATGCTTTAAAAAAAAAAAAAAAAAAAAAAGACTGATTAAGGAAGAAAATACTTGAAACATGACCAAAGAGGGACATCACTTTAGTGTGGAGACTAATACAAAAAAGTATTAACTCCAGTAGAAAAACAGGCAAAAGAGAAGACCCTATCAAGGGAAGAACTGAATGACTGATGCATTTACAAATACAAAGATCTTGCACTGGATCCTAAAAAGCAAATTAAAATTATGAATTCACTTTCTTACTGAATTGGAAAGCAACCTTAAGCAGTATCCCCACCCAGGTCCTGGTAGGAGTGGGGGGCTCTTCTGTCGCTGGCAGCAGAATCAGGGTCCCCAGGAAGCTACCTGGCCCCCAGACTCGCTGTGGATATGAAACCCAGCTGGCCTCCAGCACAGCATTCTCCTGCCTTTTGTTTTTAAGCTACAAGACAAAATCTTGGTAGAATGTGCTGAGCTCAAACTCAGCAAGTGTCCTGCATGGGCCTTCTAAGTGGGTTATCCAGGTCAGCTGTCCTCATCTTACCAATGGGACAGTGCAGCAAGCGGGGGGATCTCTGGTGGACAGGCCAAAGGGTCTTCTGTGTCAGCGGCCTTCAGTGTCCTAGCCTGTGACACCAGTGTTCCCAGCAGGTGAGAACCCCCAGCAGCACGTGCCCCTGGAGGAGTTTTCGGACAACCTGAGCTGCATGGTGCGCTACCTGCGCTCCGTGGGTGTTGCAGAGAGCCGTGTGGTCCTCATCACCCCACCACCACTGTGTGAGGCTGCCTGGGAGCAGCAGTGCCTAGCCCAGGGTAAGTGACACCCTGGGCGTAACAGGGCCCACAGGGCTCCATTATACATGTGGCCTCCCCTCCATCTGACCAGAAAAGGGACTCAGGCTGGGGTGGGGGGTGTATACCACATGTATGTGGCCAGCTTGCGCTACATCAGAGATCCTGTCTCCAAAACCACATAGAAATGGGGGTTTATCTGGCCTGAGCCAGGGCTATATGCTGAGCTCTGTGATACACAGGGAACTACAGGTGTCGGCACCGCACCTGCTGGATGTAGTGACATTTGGAATGACCTCAGCCCTCCCAGCCTGCTGCCCGTCTGCTGTCATCCATTCTGCATAAGTGCGCTGTGTACTCAGCTTTGCCCTTCAGGCTGGCTGGAGGCCCCTGCAGGTGTCCCCACTTGGAGCTCTAGGCAGGTGACTGGATGAACTACTGGCTGCAACACGGGCTGCTGTCATGGCCAGAGACATCTTTCTGACCTGCAGCCTGGCCCATATCACATCTGAGGCTTCCTAAGGCCACCGTCGTCACCACTTGGCAGCACCACACGGTGGGCTGGCACGTGGGCCCCATCAGGCTTGCAGTGCCTTACCCTCAGTCCTCCAGTCCTGGGCAACAGCCCTCAAGGCTCAGCAGTGCCCATCTGTCCAGCTTCACACTGCACCCCAGGCCGTTCTTTCTCCCATGGCCTGCTCAAGTGCCTTCCACCTCTGCCGCAGCCAGCTCACCTCCTGAGTTGAGCTGTACCCACACACAGCCTGTGGCATGCATTACTGCCCACACCTCACCCGGAGCCAGCATGTGGGGACATCAGGCACTGCCCAGGGCTGTGGTTTACCAGCAATATCTGCTGTCGTGCCTGCAGGTCACAGTCTGAACCGCCGGAACTCAGTGGCAGGTGAATATGCCAGGGCCTGTACCCAGGTGGCCCGTAGCTATGGGACTGATGTCCTCGATCTGTGGGCCCTGATGCAAGAAGACAACCAGGTAGGGTAACTCAGGTATGCAGGGTCTCAGCAAGGGCTCTTCCTACGCACACAGCATCCCTCCACCACAAGGACAAGTCAAGGGCAGTGGCTTTTATATACTGGGTTCAGGTGTGGTATCACTGGCAATGCTTAGGTTGCCCAAGACACACAGCAGCAGCACTCAGGTCAGGACCCCAGTGGGCACAGCTAGGTACAGGGATGGCCATAGGCTTGGGGGTGTACCAAGTGCTGATGTGTGGCAGGTCCCAAAGGTCTCATCCTGTGCCCCAGCATGCATGCTTCTGGCTGTGCTTGGGGGTGAAGGACTTTATCCTCAAGGCCTCGAAAGCCCCAGAGGCAGGCAGGGCTGCATATGGGGGAAGGAGGCATCTGGCACATCTCCTTGAATAGCAGCCCCCCAAGGCTGTGTCCCCAGCCAGTTCCCTGCCTGGACACTGGCACCCTAAGTGCTGCACTGCTGTCAGACTTGGTCTTGGCTATGGAGCACCTGGAACCTGCTTGGAGTGACGCCTAAGGCTGAGGAAAGCTGGCCCCTGGTCCTGGAGTTGGGCTGGAGCTGAGCCTTCTGTTGAGGGACCATACTAGACGTTAGCATTTAGAAAAACCCCAGGCCAGCTAGGCAAGGTGATGTCTGTGATCCCAGCACTGTGGGAGGCTGCGGCAGGAGCCTCAGCAACCAAATGACTTACAGACCACATCTTAAATGAAAAGGACTGGGTTAGAGCTTGATTTGGAAGCCCTGGGTTCCCTCTCCAGTCCAGCAAGCAAAACTACCGCGTCTGTGTCCCTCCCAGGACTTCTCTGCCTACCTGTCAGATGGACTCCATCTGTCGCCAAAGGGGAATGACTTTGTGTTTTCACACCTGTGGCCCCTGGTGGAGAAGAAGCTATCAGCCCTGCCCCTACTGCTTCCCTACTGGAAGGATGTGGCTGCAGCAAACCCCGAGTGGAGCCTGCTAGGAGAGGGAGGCCCTGTGCCCGCTGCTCCATCCGTGGGATGTCCACCTGCTCACGTACATGTAGAGGACAGAGACTGAGGGACCTTTCCTCAGGCTGAACCTTTGATTTTGGGCCTGCATCAAAACCAGTGCACAGGGCCCAGGGGTTTAGCTCACTTGGCAGAGTGCCTATTTGGCAAGTATGAGATCCAAGTTCAGTCCCCAGTACCCAAGAAAACCCTACACTTAATACCCCATCACTATTAATAAAGGCTCCAGGGATGCTCAGGGCAGCTTTGTACTTGTGCATTCTGTTGTGAGATTCAAACTGACTGATTGATACAGGTACTTCCAGTACCACACCTACAGAACACCCAGAGCCACCTACTGAAATAGCAAAAACGGTAAGCCCAATTTCTTTTTCTAAAAAAGTCACAATTTTATAAAAAATGGTTTTCCATTCTGAAAACTGTCACACATACATATGCCCCACTCACCCTCTGTCAGATTTTCAAAGTAAAATACAGGAACACCATTTCTAGACAGGAGAGCACAAATACCGCAAGGCCCAGGTTCAGTATCAGTGTAACCACCAGTGTAACAAAGGGTTTCCAGAGAAGACACATGCATCGCAGGTGTGGCGCTTCTTGCCTGGTTTTGGTTGGATGAAATTGCAGTGCTTGCAAGAAAAGCTCACTGCTGTTCCTCCAGTGAGGTTTGCGGAGCCTGGCACCTCGGAGCAGGAGATGGAGATCAGAGGGGCTGATGCTGCCTCCTGTTCACAGCCACTCACACATGTTCTCCATCTGTTAGTGGTAGCAAATATGTGGAGCCAGTCTGGGTGGTCTAGTGAGACCATGACTCATAAGAAATGAAGAGCTGGAGACAAATCTAAGCACAGACCCAGAGCAGGCAGAGAGAAACAGCCCTAAGGAGAGTCCATGTGCATCCCCCCGGCCAGACCCAAACTCCAGACAGGACCAGCTCCTGGGCTCTGCAAAGCTCCAGGTAACACCAGTGTGGTGGTGGTGATAGTAATGAATACACAGGTTTGTCTCCTTTCTTTTGAAGATATAACAGTTCCAGTTGTCCTCCAGAATACCCGCTAAATGCCCAGGGTAGTCAGGTTGTGACAGTGTCCTCCAGTGCATACATCAGTAGAAAAGGTCATGCTTACCAGAGCACGTATTTTGACCCTGACCTGCTGGACATTCTCTATACTGCAGCTTGCTAAAGAAAACCCAACTGCCCCTCAGCTCTTCAAAGTGACAAGGACCACGGGGTGGCTGCATCAGGAGCCACTTCCTATCCATATGGCTCTCCTGAGGTGGGAGCTGCAAAGCACCCTGCCCACTTGGTAGCTAGACCAGCACTAGCACTCCGTCTCCTTGCTGTCCACACGGCTCTGCCGCTGCAGCCTGAAGGATGCAGCCTTCTCGCTCCGAGTTGCCGGGTGGTCTGTGAGGTCCTCAAAGGACTTGGCAGCTGTGCCACCAGTTGGGAAAGGGTCCTTGTCCGGGCCATCTTCATCAGCATGTGAGTCCATGCTGGGGTCCTCCTGGATGGTGTCCATCCTCTGGTGTTCCAACTTGGGGGCTGCAGACACTGGTGGCATCACAGGGCCTGGTGGCAATAGCTGCAGGCGGCCCGGGGTCTGAGGCGCCGGGAAGGGCTTGACAATACGCACAGATGCCGAGTCCATGCTGCTCAGCATTTCCACATTCTGTGAGGGCAGGGAAAGACAGAGCCCTGGCATGGCACCCCAGCCCTGCCCACTAAGCGACCCCATGCTAAGCCAGGGCACAAGTGCAACCTGCACAAACCAAGGGACTCAGGGCCCCACAAGACCTCAATACTGAATGAGCTCTGTAATGGGGAAAAATCTCAAACACTGTGGGAATCAGTCCCAAGGGATGGGGACAGCATGGGAGTCCACAGTTCCAGTGCCCCCAGCTGGCTGGCTTGTGAGCTCTGCTACACAGCTCTTGTGAGCAGCAGGTTCCACTGCAAAAGCTGGGCTCCCACTGGGTCTCAGAGAAAGGGTCTGGCTAATAAGGACTCAGGGTACACCTGAGAATGCCTCTCAGGACTACTCACACTGGGGTGAAACAGGGACAGAGATTCGTACTGCTTGTCCAACTTCTTATCCTGCAGGAAGTGATGGATGAGGTCAGGTACACACTCCACACAAGACTGCTCTGCCCAAGTCCAGGGGATGACCCAACCTTGGGGTGCCGGGGTGTAGCATGGGGCAGAGGCTCCAGGTTTGATCCCCAATGACAGGAGATGGCAGGGTACATTTCTTATTCTCCAGGCTAAGAGTCCAGGGGGAGGGCCAGAGGGCTTCTAGTGGGCCACAGTGAGGCTGGGTGTCGACACTACAGGCAGGAGCTCGGGGAAGTGCTGTCTCACCTCTGGCCTCCAATCCCACCCACAATCTCATTTGGCTCAGCTTTCTCAGAAACCCTGCTCCTGGAAGACAGTCTCAGTCCCTATGCTCTTGCCTGGGGCTGATGCCTGTTGGGTACAAACAGGCAAGGCAGAAGCTAGAACAGGGCTTGGGGCTTTCTGCCTGGCTGCCACTGGAACACCAGGTCCACCAGGAACAAAATGTATCTGAGGTCGCTGAAAAGGCTGAACTTCCAACAGCTGCAGCCCCACCCCCAACTGACCAATGCCACCAGAGGAGCCACCCCTGGAGAAGCTGGAGACCAAAAACTCAAATAGGTTTGTAAGAGCTGGGGGGGGACCTCAAATTCACAAAATGCTTGAAGTGTGTGAGACAAAGCCCAATGACTCACAGCTGTCTTGGAGGAAGAGGAGGGAGGGGCATGGCCTGTACAGTTTTGCAAGAAGCTATGTGGCACTGGGGAATGGCTCTGCAGTCACTAACAAAATCTGAAATGCTCTTGTCTGAGAAGCTGCTTACAACAGGAGGTGAACCCATCTCTTGTCCTTACAGGTATGAACTTCCTAAGAACTTATTAAAGACCCCATCAGATACCCTCAGCTATGCTGCCAGGGTAACATCTTTATCTTTTCCAGAGATTGGTTTGAGTTGCAATAGTAATCAAAGGTTTGAATATGTAGAGGGGAACTTACCACACAATGGACAAGAATGCTGAAGGGAATCCAGAAAAGCAAGGAGAAAACCAGGACTGACCCCACGATGTTGTCTGCTAAGAACTTGCCTGTGGACAGTGCCAAATAGTGAGTGCCCCAAGCAAGAGCATGGGGCTGGTACAGCTCCTTGATACTTCCACCCACCCATGCTGGGGGGCGGGGAGGATGGGACACCCAGCACCCTGGAGCTTTGTGGTGTGTAGACTCTGGTCCCTAAACCGACTCCCCTCCCTGGAGTGTCTGCCCATAACCACACGCCAAAAAAGCTACCACTAAAAAAAAAAAGTTACCACTGGCAACCACTACATAAGGAAACAATGGTCCTGTTAGTTAGATATCAGTATTTTGTAACTAAGCTCTATAAGGTTCTTGAATATACTGTATTTTGCTTCTGAAAAATCTTAAGGCTCACTTTTTTTTTTATTAAATGTATTTAGTACAGGGTCTAAAGGGTCTCACTACATAGATCAGACTCATAGTGCTCCTCCTGTCTTCAACCTCCCAAGTGCTGGGATTACAGGCATGCACCACCCCACCCAGTCTCAGTTGCTGTCTCAGTGCAACCCAGGGGCTAGGACATACACAGCATGCCAGGGACCAAACCCCTAGTCCCTGCATCTGTAGGCTTTTAAGGAGTAACTCTTCCACCCAACACAGAGAATCATTTCTTTCCCTCCTAAAAGTCACACCCCCACTGGGGACATAGTGGCATAATGCCTGCCTGGCCAGCATGAGGTTTTTGAGTTCGATTCCCAGTACTAAAACAAAAATTCACACCTCCAAGCTACCAAGTCAGACCCGTCAGGCAGCAGTTTTAGCTGAACCTGCACAGCTCATTTCCAGAGAAAGCAGCCCAGCATCTCATGCAGGCCAAGCACAGGGTCCCGACCACTTTTCCTGCATTGGCAAGCAAAGGTCAGCTCTCAGTAGTCCATATAGGAAACAATTACCAAAGGTATTGATGCTCAGCTGGTCAATGAAATCCCAGAACCGCTCGATCACATCCTGGACTCGTTTCTCACATTTGCCCTTGAAGAAAAAACACCCAGAAGAATGGAAGAAAATACATTCACAAGCAGCATGACTGCAAAGAATGGGCATGGAAAGAGCATCACTGAACCCATGGCCCATCTGCAGCAAGGGTGGTGATCCCAGCAGTGAGCACAGGAAACTGTACACATGCCAGGGACACCCCCAGTGAGCTGCCTGTGTATGGCCTTTCGTAAGCCCATCAGTCAATGTGGCAGGCAGGCGAAGACACAGCCCAACTCCCTGAGCAGCCCGTCTGACCCCTAACCCTCAGGTGTGGGTGATGCTGTCCTGGAAGCCAGTCTGAGTAAGGTGCCTCTAGACTGAGATGTATCTGAGACAGCATCTGCATCATTGCTCCCAGAACAATTCAAACAACTGGGACCCACTCTGGGAGCCCAGCCACCAGCTCTGCTACGTCCCAGAGTTCCAGCAACCTTAGCACCATCTGGTCTGCAGCACCCACACACAAACCCCCATGAAAACCACCTACACCATCTGGTGGCTCTGCATCAGTATGGATACTCACATTCATGTCACAGAAGCCTACTGTACATGGCTTCCCTTTCCTCAAAAATAAGTTCTTCTGCTCTGCATCAACATAGGGTACACAGCGGCCAGAAGGGTCTCTGCAGCATACCTTGCATGAGTTGTCTGTTTCTGAAAGGGATGGCCACAGCCTCACACTAGAATCCACCCCTCACTGACCCTAATCTCAAGCTTCTGGCTTAAGTTCGAAAGCTCACACTATTCAATGGCTTTAGGGGCGCAGCTGCCTTGCTATGCAGGGTCCTGGCTTGGTCTCCATCACACAGAAACCCTAAACCCACACCCACTGCCAAGGCAAGCTGAGAGGTAGGTGGTGTTCCAGCTCCTTGGGACTGGGCACACTAGGTCAAGACAACTATGTTCAGAAAGGTCTCAGTGACAAATGAAGAGCCAAAGCTTTACCCTGGGCTCACCCCCACCCCCCTAAGCTCCAGACTGATGTGGCCCACCAGCTCAGCATGAGCCTGACGCTGCCAGTCCCATCTGTCTTCAGACTGGAGCCAGGTAGAAGACTCCCTATTGGGTGAGTCTGAGAAGTCACTGTCTCAGGCTTTGTTCTACAGGGACCTGGCACCCTGGGTCACACACTCAGCAGGCATTCCATGGTGACCCGTAAAGCATACTCTACCCAGCATCCCCTAGACCTGATCTTCCTCCCATCACAGTCCCAGGCCTGAGCTCAGGGACCGGAGCACCAGGCCCCTCTTCCATCTGCCTCAAGACCTGAAGGAGACAAATGGGTTGGGCCAGGAAGGCTCTCCACATGTGTCTCAGGGGTCCTGGTGGGCTCTGTGTGCAGGGTATAGGGTACAGATTTGCCCAGCACATGCTCCTTACCATTGCACGCACAGGACTCCAGCTGCTGCTCACGCTCGCAAAAGGGGATGCACTTCCCATCCTTGCACTTGCCCAGATCCAAGCACACCGTGTCATCCTCTGCATTGCCTGGTGGGGGGCACTCGCTGCTGTTCCCTGAGGGGGGAGACTGTCAGCAACGAGCCGGGCTCTCGAGCTCCTGGCTTATCTGGGCAAAGCACACCTGCTTAATGGAACACTGTTCTCCCTGAGTGGCACCAAGGAGCAGTGAACCATACCTGTGCAGTAGGACACACCCTTGCAGGTTGCATTAATGGCTTCCTGGCACCGCTTCTGGGCTGTCTCGAACTGGCAATTCTTACAGCATGGACTGTTCCTGTCACTGTGGAGGCACAGACAGGGACAATCACTGTAGAAGACAGCCCTGTGCCACAGCCTGGCGAGTTAAGGGACCCGACTGAGTCGCCATGGCCAAGAGCCAGGGCCACAGCTACGCCCCCCTCTTGCTAACATGGAAGAGGCACCCAGGTCACACTCTGCAGTGGCCAACCTCAAGGAACCACAGCACCCTTGGTTTACATTATTTAAAGGGGAAAACAGCTAAGAACCATGGCGAATGCCCAAAACCCCCACAACGGGAAGACTGTTGTGAGTCTGAGGCCAGCCTGAACTACACAGTGAGACCTTGTCTCAGAAAACTAAACTAGGGGCCAGGGAGATGGCTCAGTAGAATAAGCACTTCCCTGGCAAGCATAAGGGTCTGAGTTCAATGCCCAGTTCCACAAAAAAAAAAAAAAAAAAAAAACAAAACTAAAATAAATAAATGTAATATATTTACCTCAAGACCATTATTTTAAGTGAAATACATAAGTATAAGCAACACCCTACCTTTTTTCTCTTATATGAAAAACTCAGAGGGTAAACAAGGAGCAAAATGGGACAAGATGCTGGGAAGCAAGAAGAGTTTGTTCAAATGGGAAGGAAATCAATGGAAGGGGAAGAAATGAGATTTCAGAAACAGAATGGAGACTAAGTCTCTAAGTGGGAAGGAACATGTTCTATGCTAGTGCAAGTGCCCAGAGAGCAGGCGAGCACTACACAACTGACGAAGGATGGCTGTGGTCCTGCCTATCACCAGGCACACAGTTTGCAAACTAAAATGTTGTCAAATGCTTCTATTTGTGAACCAAACTGTTAGCAAACTGAAGCATTCATGAGCCAAAATGCCAATGCATGACAATTATGTACTAACATTTAAAAAAAAAGGAGCCAGTGAGATAGCTCAGTGGTCTAAATAAAGTGCCTGCTTAGGCAAGTTTAGGTAAATGTGCAGGGACCACGGTTCAATTCCCAGCCCCACCCCCAGGGTGGGCTGAGCATCCAAAAAAAAGGAAGGGAGAAAGCCACCAGGGGCCGGCCAAGGAGGCAGCAAAGGGGCAGAAAGCAGTGCTGCCCTGTGCGTGCAGCCCTATCTCCACCACCACACAGGGAACATGGACACACATGCAGATGCCTCCCAGTCTGTCACTTTCCTCTGCCCACACTGCTTCTGCTGCCTGACACTTGCAACATCAGCCCCGCCCACTCGTGGGCTGTGCTCACCTGCACTGCACACCTGGCTTCAGTGTGCAGTCACTGTTGCAGCAACTATCGTTGTTAAGGTACATAATGCCAGGGTCACACTCTTCCCCTGCATCTACCCGGGAGTTGCCGCACACCTTGTTGCTGCGCTCCTGGAAGCACTCCTGGGCTTTGCTCTCAATGGTCTTGTAGATAGACTGCTTACTGCAGTTAGAAAACATCTGGAAAGAAAAAGGTCATGACCCTCAGAAGGATGTAATATTAACTATCACATACGCTGCGCCTCAGCTAAGGACCAGTTTCTAATGTAAAGGTTAAGACAAGCTATGTCAGGGCAGTCAAGTCATCAGCAAAGACCACCAACATGGAACTGAGGACCTCTCTGCAGGACTAACCAGCTGCTGTGACCAGAACTCTTCACACGGAGACAAGTGGTGCCAGTACTCGGGTGTCTACCCAGCACTCCATCTGGGATGGGCTGTCTAGAGCACAGAAGGCCCAAAATGCCCCAGACTTCAGTCTGCCCTGCCTGTCGCCTGCCACACAGGACAGTCCAAGAAGACCAGCAGCCCTATAAGCCGCCCCAGTGTGTGTAGGTTTGGGGGCCCGAACACCTCCATCTTGGCCCTTGGTTCATTTTAAGACAAGCTCTCACTGACTTACTAAGTCACACAGATTGAGCTTGAACTCATGACCCTCAAGTTGTAGGCCCCCAGCGTGCAGGATCACAGGCAGGCATACCACACCCTGTTTGCTGGTTCATACATTAACCACACTTACACCTTTAAGTGTCAGAGCTCAGCAAGAAGCACAACATTACTTCTAGTCCATTTAAGCAAGCCAGATTGCCATTAAACGTTCCAATAGTCTATAGCAATAAGAGTTCACCAGGTTTTTCAACAATGACCATGTCTCTAGCTTCCCAACACAGAGGTCAGAACAACCTTTTGACCTTTGCAGCCACTCTCCAACTGTGTCTCTTTTTGAGACTGCCTATACTGTCAGGAAAGGGGGTGAGACCTGGGGAGACATAGCTGTTCTCCCTTGGGGCAGGATCTCCTCAACCCAGGTGACAGGTATGATGTGGCTGTTCGCAGCACAAGGACTCCCTTTTACAAAAGCCTCACAATATACACACTGGCCTTGTCCAGATTGTCTGTTCTGCTTCTTCTTAAGTGTCTGCCTTCCCCAATCGGGCTTCAGCAGGTAGACTTCAGTGGCATTTATTTCCCAGCATGTGAGATTCTGCCAGAGTTCTTCCTTCCCATCCCTGAACACCTCCTCTTCTGCTTACATCTTTACCTTAAAACCTCCTGTTCCTTCTGCAACCTACCTAAGAGGTGACAAACCCTCAGCACCTCGTGTTCCTTTCATTACAGTCATTCTTTCCTCCTTCGCTCTTACCCCTGGCTGCTCTCTTGGCTGGTCCACCTAGTAGAAAACTGCTCTTCACTGAGAAAGCCCAGCATCTCCACAAAAAAAAAAGCAGAAACAGCTCTGCTGGTCTCTAGAATCAGCAAGACCCAATGAGCCTTTACAGCCCACTGGGGACTTACTAGGAGAATGTGCAACCAGAAAGGGTAGCAAAGGACAGCATCCCCAGGCTGCAGACCTCCCTCCACATATTTACCTGTCCCTTGACTGAGAAGTAGAGGACCTGGCAGCACAGGCTGCCACCAATTCATCCTAGTCACATTTATGCTATGAGAGGTGTCAGAATGGCAGGAATGCATGTGCTCACACCAGCTCGCACAAGGACTGGCTACTGCATGGGCTCCACGCACCCACTCAAGCTGCTCCAGGTCCTACCTATATATAGCTCACAGAACTCACCTCACCCCTGAAATGGCTCAGGGATACATGTGGGTGATAACCAGTAACTTTAGCAGCACAGACAACACACATCAGCTTTAGCACATGCCCATCATCCCAGCAAGGTCCAGGTAACACCTACTTCCACCTCCCAACAGAGGCATACACTATTCAATTTAAATAAAACAGAATCCACACTTCAGGTCCTGGTCTCCAGCAAGGGTTTCAACTGCGCAGGCCACAGACAGCTGGCAACCACTGCCAAAGCAGAGCACTCCAGAACTCTTCCCACCTGCAAGGTGACCCTTAGCCAGCACTTGTTGTCCAACACAGATCTGCCAGCAGGAAGAAACCTGAGAATCACAGGAAATACCACTCTGGACAGCATGGGAGAGAAGGACAAAGGGATAAGAAAACATTACTACCCACCAGGGGTCAAGCAAAGGAAAACTAGAATGTGTGATGCAAAAGACAGTTGTCCCAAGGCAGCTGAACAAAATGAGGGGCAACACTCAAAGATGACAGGGGCAGTGACAGGAAGTGGATGAAGTCAGAGAGCCCCTCAGTGACCTCTCCTCCCAGACCTGAAGGCAGCTTGATCTATGACCAGGATCCATCAACATCTGAGTGTGCAGAACCACAGCATGAACTGTCATAAGACTTCTCTCATCTATGGGCACCCACAAATTCAAGTAACCAGGGACTGAACACTTGTGGGGAAAGTGGGTGCAGGGCATACTCCATGCTGCCCAGCAGCATAGTCACCCAGATGTAATGTAAAGCACGGAGCATGGAGGCGGCTGTGCGTACCCTGGGCATAGGCTACACTCATACACACTGCACCACAGCACGCCAGGAACCCAGAGGCTCCAGCAGACACAGGGACTAGCTATATGCAGCCCAGAACCTCTCACTGTGCACAAGGCCAACAGACAGCTTTTCCCACTCAGGGATTAGAATTTGGCAAACCCCATGTGTTTTACTCAAGAAGTTAATGAAAACATGGAGTTTGTGAAATGCTGCACAATTAACACAAGTAGCAAATTATAAATGAAACTACAGGTGATTTTTAACAAAGCCTGGGTCCAGCATACCATGAAACCTGGAATTCCAAGTCTATCAATAATTTTTCAGGCCAAATTTAATGTGATCAACCTTACAAACAATCTAAATGAGTCCTACACAGTGGTGCACATCTGTAATCTCAGCAATCAGGGCTGAGGCAGGAGAGATCCCCATGAGTTCAATGCCAGGGTGGACTACACAGTAAGAGTAAGTTCAAGGCTGGCCTGGAATACACAGGGACCCTGTCTCAAATCACCCAAAGTCCAAATGAGAGCTCTAGCCAGGTCTGGGTGGACCATGTTACACTGCAAAACATGCAACCAACTTGTGCTCCTCCATCCCACGTGCCTCAGCCTGGGAAACACCCCAGAAGAGGAATACTTTCTGCACCACCTCCTCTCTCCCCACACACATGAAGCTCCACGTGCACACCTTGTTGTTCTCATGGTCCCCGCTCACAGCAATGGGGTACATCACATATTTTCCGCCCTGGTCTTCAGTTGGCGCACATTCAGGTAGGCCATCAGGATCATGTTCTGCTCCAAAGTTGTGCCCCAGCTCATGAGTGGTGACCAGGTCTGCTTCCTTAGGTTCATAAGGGAAGAACATTAAGTACTAGAAACTGTGGTCTACTGGGCTCTTTAATCAGGTAACAAGAGTGCAACTGGACCATGACTTCATCTCCAAAGACAGAATTAAATACAATGGGTAGAAGTATGTTTACTACTATCAAGTCCTTATACAGATTAACTTAAATCAGTTAAAGAAGACATAAGTTACAAGATGTGTTAGGGGCATCCACAACAAAGCATCACCCCGGCTGATTCAACCATATGGTATGCAGGGCTGAGGAACCTGGTGACTAGGGACCCATGAGACCCCACCCCCACATGGCCGTCAAAACCAGAAGTCCCTCAACAGAAGGAAAAACCCAGAGGTAAAGAAACAAAACTGAAATTGCAAACAAACTAGGGGCTGGGGAGATGGCTCAGTGGAATAAGCACTTCCCTGGCAAGCGCAAGGGCCTGATTTTAATCACTGGTTCCACCAAAAAATAAAATAAAAACAAGCCAAAAACTGAAAATGCAAAGCAATGATGGCACTGTTAACAACAGTGCTAATGACCACGGGTTTAGTTTGAGAAACTAGCATTGAATTAATTGTTCTTTGAACAGCAGGCTTCTATCTGAACATAGCATGATGATGCCAAGTTAATTTTTTGGTATTTATCTGAATAAGTAAGAATGATACATTGAAATGAGTGCTGCTCTTTCTATAAAACATGAAACATTAACGATTTGCAAGTCATTTTTCTACACCAGAAAATTACCAATTCTTGGGGTTACTGGCTTCTCAAAGCCATGGTCCTGAAGCTTTTCCACATTCATATTAAAATGGCAGTGGAAGAAATTACGAATTTTAGAGCCAGCCAAATAGCTCAGTGGATTAAAACACCTGCAAGCAGGTGCAGGGGCTGAGCGCTCAATCCCCAGGCCTACCATGCCAGCCCACGCTGAGACAGCAATTGAGACTGGGCATGGTGGCATGAGCCTGTAATCCTAGCTCTTGGGAGGCTGTAAACAGGCGGATCACTATGAGTCTGATCTAGTAGAAATTGCAAATTTTCAGAATACTCAAAACCCAATAGTGTAATGAGAAGTAATTTCTACCCATACACTGGAAATTCAATAGCAGACTATAGAAGTCTAGCACTACAAAAATAAGTATTTCAAAGTAAATTTTTTTTTTTTTTTGGTAAATTTATTTTAGCTCTGTGCTTTAAGAGAAAATTCTGGAAGACTGAGAAAAACACATCACGAATGGCACCATTAAAAGACTGTCACACTAGAAGGACATGTCACATTATGCCCACAGACTGCTCGGTATTCTCTTCCCATTCAATTTTCTGTGGCTGGAATCACCTTAAGTCCACAGCTACTCTATGTCAGGCAACCTAGCAGATGGCTGACACCTCTTATGTGGGAAGAGGATCTTACCACATTGCCCAGGCTAGCCTCTGCCTCCTACCTCATGTAATCCTCTTGCCTCAGCTTCCTAGACAACTGTAGCTAACTTATACAGTATATAATCCATGTAAGGTTGGAAAGATGCACCTGCCACTCTCTACAGGGGAATGCTGATCTGTCCTGTGAGGCCTGCAGCCTGCCATACCAGTGCTGCTCACTCCAGAGCATGCTTGGACTGCGGCCAGCCTCCATGGGGATCCAGTGGCACACTACAACACCACCTCAGCTTCCTACATCAGATCCTTTTAGGCCACTCCCCACCATGACCAGTGAGAGGTCCACACTACCAAGTGAGCCCCCTCATCTTTCATGCAATGGTCTTGCAGCAGGCAGCCCAGGGCTCTCTTGGATGCAAGTCTTCACCTATCCATGATTTGCACCTCAAGGAGAGCACAAAAGTTGGTCCACCAAAGGCCACCAGTGCAAAAACAGGCAACGGTAAGCTGTAACCCTGAAGGCAGGGGGCAGGGGAGAGTAACCACTGCTGAGGAGCTGAGGTGCCATGCTCACCTGTGCCTAGCCAGCGTGTGGGGTGGCTAGGAAAGAAGCACCCGCCACTCTCTACAGGGGAATGCTGATATACCCAGAACAGGGTTCAGATCAGGGCTCCCGAAGGGCAGTGAGGAGAGGGCAGCCAGCACATATTTCTAAGGAAGCTGAGGGCTGCTCTACTTCCTCCTCAAACTTTTCTTTAATTCTCATATTTTTCACAGAAAACATTCATTTCAACAGAAATCACAAATACAACACACTAATTTTTTGAAAGATACCTAGATAAGTAGATACAAACCGAGATTCTAATACAATAAATTCCAAATCTATCCTTTTTAAAAACCAGAGAACATACCTTTGTAAGGATGGTTTTTCCGTAATTTTTTGTGCTTGTTAAACCACTATTCAAATAGATATTTTTCTTCCCAACTGGACTATAATAAGCTGAAAGCGAAAGAAAACAAAGGCAAAAATTAACACAATATTATACTAGAAGGAACCCCTCCCCCGCCCACATTCTGGAATCACATTTGCACAAACTCAGGAGAGCTCACCCTTTGGACAGACCCCTCCATGGCTGTTTGCTCTGGGAGAACCCACATAGGCCAGTCCAAGTGTTCCCATTTCAAAATCCTGGTATGTGAAAAGATGGGCCAGGCAGACCTTTGACGCTTCCTCTGCTATATCAAAGCTAAATTGCTTTAAAAAAAAAAAAGTTTGTGATTAGCAGCTATGTCAGACTGAGAGCTGGCTCCACAGTGGTGAGCACAGCCAGCTAGGCTGCTTTCGAGTGCAGCAAGGGCTCTGCTTGGCTACACAGGTATTTCCTTGCTCACTTATTTGGGATGGGGAGGATGTTTAAGATTCATAATACAAAACAGTTCTAAATATAAACTCATAAATTCCAAGTTAAAAATCCTGGTGTCAAGCTTGGCTGGGTGACACATTTTGGAAGGCTGAGGCAGAAAGATTCTAAGTTCAAGCCCAGCCTAAAGAAGTGAGTGACTTAGTGAAAAACCTATCTCAAAATAAGAAGTTTAATAAAGGGCAGAGATGGAACAGATATTAGGAAAATATACATACACACATTAAAAACTATCACCAGGATGGTAAGACTATGAGGGCCAGACAGAAAGGGAGCAAGGGTAAAAACAACTAAATATGTCATGTGTGGGCAAACCTGTTAAAATGGAGCCCATTAGCCACATGACCAATGAAACAAAAACTTGATTTTTGAAAACACTTAAAAAAATGGTGAGCCAGGCATGGTAGCGCACACCTATAATTTCAGCACTCAGGCCACAAATTCAAGGGCAGCCTGGGCTACATGGTGCATTCAAGCCAGCCTGAACTAATAGTAAGACTATCTCAAAAAGCCAAAAATAAATAAATAAATAAATAAATTGAGAGGTTGAGAACTGTCTGCAGAGTGAGGGCAGTTATTGAGAGACACTGGCAGCGTGGGAATGAAGTGGCATCTGGGAGCCTCCTGAGAGTCCACAAAGAAGCCGGGGGGCCACAACAACAATAGTCTGCTCCCCTGAGTCCTGCCGGACGCACGCTGTATGAGATGGATCATGTAGCGGAGTAGGGTTCAGCTGTCCCACATCTCTGCCATCACTAGTATGTGACTAACCAAGGATGGGTCATTTCAGCAGCCCAGAATCCAGAGTGAAGTCCTAACCTCCTGTAACTCCAAAGTCAAACATACTGAGAAATAGAATACTTACACAGGTGATAAAGTTAAAATGAGGTCATGGGGTAGACCCTCATTCCCAAGTCTTTCCAAGGAAACAACAAGAACAAGACATATACTAAGAGAAGTGTGTCCAGGAAGGACACAGAGAAGTGACAGCATCTACATGCCAAGGAGAAAAGCCTGAGCAGAAACCAGCTCCTCCAACATCTCAGTTTTGGACTTCTGGTTCCAGATGGATGGGAGCTGACAGGTCAGATCAGACCTAGCACATACAAGGCTCCATCAGGACACAGAACTGATAACAGCCCTCAATGCCAGGTGAGCTGGTTCTGGACTGAGGAGATCCTAGTAGAGAAACCAGATGAGCCACTGAGGCCTGTACCAACTCATGGAAACAATGGGGTAAGAGTCATGCCCCTAAGGGCCAGTGATATAGCTCAGTAGACTAAGTGCTTACTTAAGTAAATGCAGGGGCCCTGGCACCTCATGCCATGTCAGCCCCACCAATGGGCACACTGAGCCTGCAATGGAGTCCGAGCACGGTGGTGCATGCCTGTAATCCTAGCAATAGGGAGGCAGAAATCAGGAGGACCACGAGTCCAAGCTGCATAGTGAGACCATGCACCAAAACAAACAAAAAAACCTTAGAACACGCTCCAAGCTGCTATGTGTGATAATGTGAATCCACTGACCAATATATTAAAAGACAAAACAAAGATACATGGCATCACCAAGGGTACAGAAAGCCACTGTGGGTGCAAATCCAGAACAGGGGTCAAATGGCAGCACCTTCAGGCAAGGCAGGCATGGCACACCGTGATTATTGGAACAAACAGGATAAAAACAGAAACTCAGAATTCCCATGAAGTTCAAGTCCATGCATGTTGACAGCCTGCCAGACTCGAGCGCCTGAGGCCTAGACAAGTGCACCATGTGTAAACTACATGCATGGCTGTGTCACTTTCCAGACCACCCAGCCTCTCTGATGCTCACATCCTGCTTTATAGCACTTTCTTATGCTTTTTTGGCCCCACCCCATTCTGTAACCCCCCCACAAGGGACCTGGGGCCAGGGTGGACTGCTCCTGGTTCCCCACCATCTTCTCCAACCCAGCCCACATCACTGTGTCAGAAATAACCACCCCCCAACCCAATCCACCTCCAGCAGTGTCTTCACATCCCATGCATCCTTCTCTTCATTCGGGTAGCTCTTTGCCATGTTGTAGTGCCTTTCACCAGGATTGACTGTTTGTGGAGATTTGAGAATGCGAATCTGTACTTAAAAAGATGACAAACTAAGAACATTTCCGAGAAAAGTTGTAAGACCGAATATTTATCTGTCTAAAAAAACTATAACTTATTTTCCATTATAGAAAGTGTTGCAGAACCACAGTTTTGTATAAAGTCTTCATTTCTAATATTCAGTGTTTAAAACTAACTGAAACACATACAGCATGAAAAAACATGTCAATGAATTAATTAAGTCATACATGTACTAAATTTTCATATCCTCATGTATTGGGATAATACTACTTGGGTTGCATGAGGCTTAAATATTTATTATAACTAGAGCCAATAATTATTAGTTCTAGTAACTTAAAACTACTAAGATGTCCAGCACTTGGCTACCACAGGTGATGAAAGGTTATAAAGGAGAGGCTTCTCTCTGTAGCTATGTTCCGGGTTACTTCATACAAGCCCTGCTAAGAAGACAAGGAGTCTGGGAAAGATGGAGGCACATTTGGCCTAGCCCTGTCTATCCAGCCACCACAGGTGAGCTTTCTGAGAAGGGTTGGGGATGGGTGAAATCGAGACAGTTCAGAGATGAGTGGCCACACATCACATCTTCTGATCCACCTTTTTTCTTTTTTTCAAAGAAACTTTAATATCTCTGAATTTTAATTTTTTTATTTAAATTTATGTATTTGGTACAGTGTCTCACTATGCAGCTCACACAACATGTGGTGCCAGGGAACTGAACCTGGTCCTTGTGCTTGCCAGGAGGCACTTAGACCACTGAGCTATCTCTGCAGAACCCTTTGATCCATCTTTTGGAGTTAAAGAAGATGTGTTTATTTCCTATATTGTTCTTATGTTCAACTGGTCAAAAGTTCCCAAAGAACACATATAAATGGGCCTTCCAACCCTTGAACTTGATGTAGCTATTTCAAACACACACAATCACTTTTTATGTCAACCGACATAAATGCTTCTTCTTATGGAAGAAGCATTAAGATGTTGTGAAATGAAAACAGTACAAAGGGTACAGCAACAACAGCTACTGTGTCCAACATAGACTCACATACTACACACATTCACTCATTCACTGTAAAGAGACACATGGAACTAGTGATATAAATGCTCCTGGAAAAAGGACCTGGTTTGACAACAAACACAAGTTGCAGAAACTTACTTTTCACTGGTTTTTGAACTGTGTATGTATTACCTATTCAAATAGTAACTTAAAGAAAATACAAAACAGAAAAGGGATAGAAAAGGGAAAAATCATTCTCTTAGTCTTACTTTAGTACTATCAAAATTTAACACTTATTAGAAAGAAGCATGATTTCAAGCGGGTTTTTTTTGGGTGAGGGATGGGGGACGGTGAGAGAGGGTCTTGTCAAGCAGTTCAAAATGGCCTTGAAACTCACTACATAGCCCAAGCTAACCTCAAACTCTTAGCAACTTTCTTTGTCTCAGCTGGGAATACAGGCATGTACTACTATGCTTATGCTTGGCAGGAAAAAAAAAAAATTTATCTCTAAATTCTACGTTATACAACCTAAATATGATTTAGAACAAAGAGCCCAGAAAATAAGATATAAGTCACACAATACAGTGGTTTACCTATCAAAATGTCCACTTATCCAAAGTTATTCTCAATTTTACACGAGTGTCTTTAGCTAGACAATTCAAACAATTTTTACTAGGAGATGCAACTAAAGTAATATTGTAACATTGCTGGGTATAACATTAATCACTCACAAGGAATCAGAAATATTTAGAAAAAGTTCTAGTGGTTCTGTATATATAAATGCCTTATACCGTATTTTTGAGTAAATTTTCTTAGTAATAATCCAATAATTTAGGATTTTTTTGTGTGTGTGTGTGTGTGTGTGTGCTAGGGTCAAACTCAGGGTCTTAAGAATGCTAAGCAAACATTCTGCCACTGAGTCACATGTCCTTAACCTCAAAGGATTTTAATAAAGACCTGAAGTATATAATCAGAAAGAACACTACTACAAGTTTAGATAAGCAGGCCATATAAGGTTCAGGTTAGAAAACTTCATAAATCTAGAACTAAGTAAATTTAGTTTTACTTACAAACACCACCCACTTTATCAGAGAACAATTATTGCCATTTGAGAGTTTTTATTTTTCTCACTGTCAACAGTAAATGTTTAAGTCACATAACTTCAACAAGTAACGTAAGACCATATTTCTTGATAAATACCTGCTCTATCTGTATTCCATAACCTTTAAAGCCCGCATTATCCCACGACGTGTTCCGATAGATGTCATCAACTCTGTCAATTAGCTCTATCTATGTATATAAAACAAAAAAACATTATATACCACCCATTACATGTGATACAAAATCTACAGATAAAAATTCTATTAAAAAAATGCAATTTCAAGTTTCTACTAATTACAAGAACTCCCCTTTAAGATGTTAATCTTTATCATTGATAGTTCTACCAAAAACTTTTTCCTAGGTCTAATCTTCAAGTGTAACCAGAAGAGAACAATGTATAATTTATCCAAAATTTCAAGTAGCCAACTATATAAGGAATCAAAATTTAAGTATTGGGTTTTTTTAAAACTGCCATTCCAATCAACTATGCAAATAAAATTTAAATCATTCAATTTAATTTTAAAATATCCTAAGGAGCACTCTGTCTTATGCTGTCTCCTGGCATGTACCTCAACGTGTCCCCAGGGTGATGACAGTTAATGCTAGCCGTATTCTCATCCTCTTGCCACAGCCTGGTTAGAAGACAGGCAAGAGGGGCCAGAGAATATATCATCCCTATTCTGTTCTTGGCCTGGGAGGATGGAGAAGAGGACCACTGAGTCACAGCGTGGAAAGAATACTAATTACCTCTCTATTCCTTAAACAGCATATTCAACTGCTCAAAACCCAGTTAAAAAATAAAACTGGGGGGGCCAGGGAGATGGCTCAGTAGAATAAGCACTTGCCTGGCAAATCCAAGGGCCTGAGTTCAACCCGGGTTTCACAAAAAAAAAAAAAAAAAAAAAAAACTGAACAAGGGACATAGCTCAGCAGCAGTATCTGCTTGGCAGGTACAAGGTTCTGAGTTTGATTCCTAGTATCAAAAACAAACCAACATTACAAAAATAAATTACAAAAGAAATAACTAAAAACCAGGTGACACTGGGCATGGTGACACACACTTGGGAGACTGAGACAGGAGGATTGTCAGGAATTCAAGACTAGCCCAAACCATGTGGAGACCCTATCTCAAAAAATCAAAAGAAAGAATTGTGCTTTGCTTATAATTAACTGTAAGAAACTGAATTTTTCCCACATGGTGTCATGAAGAAGCAAACTAAGAAAAATCCCCTCATACAAGCACAGACTGAGAAGCTTTTTCAAGAATCCTTCTTGCTTAGCAACAAGGGTCACAAAGACTCACACTATGCTCACAATAAATTCACTCCTCAATGCCACAGGAAGGAGGCAGACTGAGGGGGAACAAGGGAAGATGGGAAGAAAGGGGAGGCAGCCACAAAAAGGCACTCTCCCACCCACAACTGCCCACTTCAATAGCTGCTCAGTAACAACACTTTGCTCAGTGCCAACTTCTCATGACAAAGGAGGTCATATTAACAACAAAAAAAGTCAATGAAAAATGACTCCCTTGACTTGAGAAACTGTAAACCATTATTGCCAGAATGCCAGTGTTGGGCTGGGGCCCAGCTCCAGGCTAGGATACATACCCAGCATAACCAGGCCTAGACCTGACTGCCAGCAACCCCAAAAAAGTAATCCACTGTCTACACTTCTCTAATCTCTTTCTCTGCATCAGAATTACTGAGTACAACCAAGATCACACAGACATCTATGACTACTTCTTTAAAAGAACATAGATTGCTGACCTTCTATGTTGGGGATGTAGCTCAGAGGCACAGAGCCGAAGGTCATGAGTTTAATTCCCAGTACCAAAAATAAAAAGAAAAAAGGATCTTCCCTGAAACATATGCAGAAAAGCCCACATGGGTTCACATAAGTCCACACATGTGATACCACAGGCTCATGGTTCCTATAAACCGATTATTTTTGCAGAGTTCATTTGTATAAACAAAGGGCTACATTATGAACTTCCCCAAACTTAACATAAAAATCCTATTCTATAGAAAATACTAGCTCCACAGTGACATAAGGCTTTCCTAATCTGAAACTATCATTGCCACATGGCTGTGGAGTCAGAGAAGCTGCAGGGCCTCAGGCACAGGGCAGCTGAAGTGTGCCAAGCACAGATCTCAGGGCGCTAGTCTCCACCCCTTCCCAGATGCTCACCAGGTAATTGGTTGTGGTGCTCTCTTCCCCTCGGCCCATGTACTTGTAAAAGCGATGATCTGCAACCACCAGGAGTTTGCACGTGTTCTTCATGGGATTTGGATCAGCTCTTCTCTTCACCCGGTGGACAAACTCTAATATGAATTTGTATGCACTATTAAATCAAAATTCACCAAGACACGGAAGGCTTTTTTTTTTTTTTTTTGAGACAGGGTATCACTATGCAGTTCAGGCTGGCCTTAAGCTCACTTTGTAGCTCAGGCTGGTCTCAAACTCACAATAATCCTCCTCCCTCAGCCTCCCGAGTGCTGGGATTACAGGCATGTGCCACTACACTCAGCTACAGAGGGCTTTTTATAGTAACACTATTTTCTAGTAAAGTTCTGAAACAAACATTATTTGAGTTCAGTATCCTCAGTTTTGTTTTTTCCTTCACATTATGCAGTTCAGGCTGGCCCTGAGCTCACTTTGTAGCCCAGGCTGATCTCAAACTAGCAATGATCCTCCTGCCTCAGACTTCTGGGTGCTAGGATTACAGATGTATGCCACCACGCCCAGCTTCAATAGGTACTTGGAAGAAAATAATTTGCAGGGAATGGCGGGAGGTTGACACCAGATGATGGCAATTTTGAGGCAATATAGAAGACCCTCTCTCAAAGCAGAAGGGGCTAGGGTGTGGCTCAGTGGTAAAGCACTAGAGTAGAGAACACACTCAAAGCCCTAGGTTCAAGCCCCAGCACCAAAAAAAAAAAACACCACCAAAGTGCTCAAACCAAGGAGTCTAAGGACATCAGTGGTAGAACACTAGGCTAGCAAGTAAAGCCCTGGGTTCTATTCCAAGAACTTCAAAAAAGAACTGGAGAAAAGTACTTAACTGAGTAAACAACTATTACTTGGCTATGACACCATCAGTCACTTATTTCTAGAAATCTACAATTAATTAGAGTCAGCAAAAACCAAAGTAAGGGGCCATGAAGATCAGCAACCCTGGAATGGAGGCACCCCACCCTGCACACAGTGGGGCAACTGCACTCCTCAGGCAGACACATCACTGCAGAAGTGCAGGTAACCACCCACACATCTATGTGAAAAGGCAGAGCTACACTCGTTGGCATGTGGCTCTGCTGCCATGCTGGGGACACCACCAAGCAGCAACAGCAGAACCAACCACATGCTTCTCTGTGGAACTGTGCACACAACTGACAAACCTATCTCTGCAACAAACAGAAGCAGAGTAAGTGCTCAGTGTTACCTGGGCATCTTCCACTGTCTTCAGTTCTGGAGATCAAACCAAGAAGCTTAGCCCCGCCAGGCTGGTGATCCATCACTAAGCCCTGGCAATTTTCTTATTAAGCAAATAATGCAACTATTTACCAATTTATTCATCTACCAGTAATACTTTCTGAGGTCATTAAGAATGAGGAAAGCAAAGGCTAAGCAAGTGGCACACACCCCTGGTGTTGGTCTTGGCTACTCAGAAGACTGAGGCAGGAGTATGAGGTCTGCCTCTAACACAGAGCCATCCTGGCTCCCTAGGAACAAATTTTAAAATGATGACAGTAGGCTACGCCTCCAAAATAGTTATTTTCTAAATGACTCTTGGGGACCGGGGAGATGGCTCAGTGGAATAAGCACTTCCCTGGCCAAGTGCAAGGGCCTGAGTTCAATCCCAGTTCCAACAAAAATAATAATAATAAAATAAAATGACTCTAAATAGATCTGTTCCAAGATGGATAATGTTCCTATTGCTAAACAATACAGCTCTCTTACTACTCAAATTATTCCTTATAAGCATTAAAGACCAACTAACAGTATTACTCTGACACTTCTAAATACCTGCTAGTAAAAAATTTTCCCTCACATCACTCAATTTTTGTCTTTTTTAAGTCCAATTATTATTATTGTTCCCATATCTCATTAGTGCTTAATACAAAATCTTACATAATAATAGTTTCTGAAATGAAACTTCAAGCCAAATATTACAATTATTTAATAATCATGTTTTTTACCAATTGATTCCCACTGGAGTCAGCTACAATATGTTGTCCCTTTCTAGAAATTCAGCTTTCAAGACTCACCTTCAGGCAGCTCTCTGTCTACCAGCCCTCTTGGGATCAGCTCCTCATCATCCACTTTCACATAACCACACACTTTGGGAGACTGCAGGCGGGAAACATTCTTGATGTCTTCAGATCTGTAAGCTAGCATTCTTTTGTCTTTAGTATCATTAACAAATCTCCAAAGTGGCTAAAACATAAAATATGTATGATAAGCTTGACTGGATCCTGAACTGGAAAGGCAATAAATAAATCTGTGAAGATTTTAAAGATAACTAAAAATTTGACGAGTTGGCTATTGGCTAAAACTGTAGAATTATTTTCACTTTCTCAGATACTTTTTTTTTTGGTGGACCCGGGGATTGAACTCAAGCCCTTGCACTACTGAGCTATCTCCCTGGCCCCTTCAGATATTACTTTTATTATACACAGGAAAATGGTTTTATTTTTAGGAGATACAACACTTAACTACTTAGAGGTGAAATGTCACATTTATAAGGGATTTAGTAAAAAACAGCAACAGAGCAAACATGGCATTCTACTAGCAACTGCTAGTAGTAGATGCTACCTAGCCATCCATCCACCTTCCTCCCACATGTGCCTCTTCTAGCTGTGAGTTTTAGAAATGCAGAATGCAGTTATCATAATTCTTCACAATACCCTACCCTGTAAGGTATATTTTTGTTTTTCTATCCTTTTTAACTCAGCCCAAATTTGCTCTGCAGAGCACATTTTCCCCTTGCTTCTTTTCTATATTCAATAAATGTAGAAGGGCTGGCCAAATAGATTAAAGCGCCTGCATACAGGCACAGGGGCCAGTGGTTCAATCCCAGGGACTGTCTACTTGCTGGCCCTATCCCCAAGGTACAATGAGATGGCAATTGAGACTGGCCGTGGTGGCATGTGCCTATAAGCCCAGCTCTTTGGAGGCTATAAACATAAGAATCACTTTGAGTTCGATCTAGTAGTGAGACCCTAACACCCTATAGACCTTTCCCTAAAATATAAATAAATAAATAAATAAATAAATAAATAAATAAATAAATAAATTTTGCTACCTTTTTTAAAAAATCAAAGTGCGTGTGGTGGCAAATGCCTATAATCCCAGCACTTGGAAGGCTGTGGCAGGAGGACTGTGCCAAGCTCAAGGCAAGCCTGCACTACACAGTGAACATTAAGAGTCACCTGAACTACATAGCAAGACCCTGTCTCAAAAACAACAACAAAAAAATGCAGAATGCATCTTGAGCTGCTTAGAGATTTTTTAAAAATCCATATTTTTTAAGTCATTTGTTTTCCTAGTTAAATAGGTTTTTAAATACAAAGAGAAAAGAAGTAAGTACAAGTTTCACATTTGCCATCTTAAACTGTGAAGATTTTCACAAATCAGAGACAAGCCAACAATGGGGGTATACACCAATAATCCTCGCCCCTGGCAGGCTGAGCCAAGGATTTTGAGTTCAAGGCCAGCCTGGGATATATAGTAAGTTTTAGGCTAACCTGTCTCAAAAAAACAAAACAAATTTAAGCTGTGGCTAAGCTACTGGAAAACATGCAGTGCAGACACACTTACCTCTATGTTATACTCCGCACCATCTGTGTTTATCCTTATTGTAATATCATCATCCCCTATGTGGGCCAGGACCCTAGAGTCAGGCTCACCTGAGACAACAAAAACACATTTATCATAAAAATATCTGTATCAAATAATAAACTATGTAACTATGGCAACTGGCAGGAGAGATCCACAAAACACTTCTTTAGACCAGAACGAATGCAGAGAGAGGTGCAATCGTAGATGCAGCCTAGTGGTGAGGAGGTGGAAAGTCAAAGAATCAGCCCAACACCGCCCGCCTTCCTTGGGAGTAACTTTCCCCATTTCTGATAAGAAAGGCATGATTTAGAATATATATATTCTGGGGCTAGGGAGATGGCTCAGTAGAACAAACACCTCCCTAGCAAGCTCAAGGGCCTGAGTTCAATCCCCAGTTCTGCCAAAAAAAAAGAATATGTATGTTTTGCCAACAAATATATTTGTTCAGCAGTACAGCACCTGCCTGGCAAACACAATGTCCTGAGTTTGATTCCCGATACCAAATAATAATAATAATAATAATATGTAAATCTTAAACTATACCATTTGGAGATTTCAATTCCATTATTTTTTCTCGTTGCAGGAAAGTTTCTAAAAGCAAGCTGTAACTGCTTTTTTTTTTTCATTCATTCATTCATTTATTTATTTTTGTGGAACCGGGGATTCAACTGAGGCATCTGTGCTTGCCAGGGAAACACTTATTCCACTAAGCCATCTCCCCAGCCCTTGTAACTGCTTTTCTGAACATATTCTCAAAGAAATATGTAACAGATCACAAAATAAGTTCCTTTTATCATCTATCTTTCTGATTAAAATTTTATATGGCAAGCCTACAACCCATGCCTGAAGAGGTGCATTAATGTTTATAGGCATAGAGGAAATGGATTTTAGTGAGCACAATGTGCCAAAGGGTGCCTCCTGCTAGAATGTCACTGCTTCCAGGTGTGTGCAGCTCAACTGCAATCACAGCAGCACAGCACTCTGGTGCCACTTCCTGTCAACCCACCAACAAAGTCAGTGAACAGCCTTGGACTTGAAGCCCAAGACCAGCCACAGGGCCACCCCCACATACTTACCAACCACATGGCCACTGAAGAAGTCCTGCCATTTCACCATATACTCGCTTTCCACTTCACCATCCACCACCACAACTTTGAAGTTTTGTGAAAAGCGCTCAGTACTTGATGTCAGATACAATTTAAAGTGCCTGGAGAAAACAATTCATATGTTACACACAGCAAATAGAAGAGACCTTAATTTCCTTTCCTGCCTAATTTTCTTTCTTTCCTTTCCCTCCCTCCCTTCCTCCCTCCTTTCTTTCCTTTCTCTCTCTCTCTCTCTCTCTCTCTCTCTCTCTCTCTCTCTCTCTCTCTCTCTCTCTCTCTCTCACAGAACCAGGGATGAACTCAAGCCCTTATGCTTATCATGCAAATGCTTATTCTATTGAGCTATCTCCCTGGACCCTTCCTGCCTAATTTTCATTCTTAAAAATACATAAGAGCTGACATCAGTAAATCACCACACAAAGTTATAACTAATGTTTTACCTGGTACACAGAGCAAACTACTATCTCTTGCAAAGACAATGAACTAATCTATTTAGCTATAAAAACTTAGCAGACCAAAGAAGTTAACACTGGGGGGAAAGTATTCAAAGAGCTGATGTATTCATCTTTCTTGCAAATTCTGAGTTTGATAAGGAAGCACACATACAAACACATCTGGTCAGCTGAAGTTGTCCTATATGAGACACTGAGGATGAGAAGCTAACACTGTTATACACCATACTCATGGCTATGTTATCTCTACACAGCTACAAGCTGAGCCTTAGTCAATCAACACATTCACGAACACACAGCTAGTTCATGGGAAAGTGGAAACAGAACCTGGCTTGTTTTAAAAAGGAACGTCCTAGGAAGAAAATTCTTACACCTGGCCAAAGAAAAACTGCTACTTTCTAATATTTAAAAGCACTCGTGCCTTTTCCTCCCTTTCTGAAGAACTTATTTTGAAAAAAATTAGTCCATAATTAACAATTAAAGAAATAGTCTCCAGTACAGAGGATGAAGTATACACTCTGGTTCTCTCTAAATGGCTTACTATTTTTTTTTTGTCTTCTATGCTTTTCCATTCTAAACTAGAAACTGGGAGCAGTGAGCAAGACTTCTCTACTTAATATCTGCTGAGCCCTTTCATGATGCCCATGAACAATGAGGACACATGATTGCCAGCTGTCGTATCACAAGTACGAACACTACTTCCTCAAGGCTGTTTGCAAATCTTCAAACCGCCAGAAGAAATCTAGTTGGGGACTGTTTCTATGACAATAAATATTTTTAATTTCTGAGCATACAGGTAATTTTAGTTTGCTTCTGGTTTTTTAATGGTGGGAGAGAAACAGTAAAATGCTATTTCAGAAATCTTTGCAACATTTTTTGCTGCTATCAAAAGTGTTTTCTCCAAACATTCTCACTCATGACATTTTTCACCCTTTTTTTTTTTTTTTTTCTTTTGGCAGCACCAGGGATTGAACTCAGGCCCTCGTGTTTGCCAGGGAAGCACTTACTCTAGTGAGCCATCTCCCCAGCTCCTTTTTTCTCATTTTAGTAATGCTGAAAACCTTGGAAAGCGTTTCTATTATAAAGGCCTTATCTTCAGTTTAAAAGTGCCCTGTGAGTTGTGGTACTACTTTTAATTCATTCTAAGGGAGACCTGGGAACTGCCTTGTGCATTTTTGCAACCACTCTGAGGTCGACCCAAGCTCCACGCGCCCAAGAGCCCTGGGTTCCAGCCTGCACTAGCAAGAGATGCATTCATTCCAGGGTAAAAATAAAGACCCAGCAAAGAGAAGACCTACACATACATTTTTAAAGTTTCCAATCTTAGTTTTTAATTCATAAAATCTCCAAAAGGATATGTCAGTCAAAATTTATCTTACTATATCCCCCCCAAATTACATGAAGTCATCCATTCATTGACTTAGCTTTCTGACTCTGATCTGTGAATTTACAATGAGAACTATTGCTGATCAATCTCAACTAACA
Organism: Ctenomys sociabilis; assembly: GCA_004027165.1. Classification (NCBI taxonomy): domain Eukaryota; kingdom Metazoa; phylum Chordata; class Mammalia; order Rodentia; family Ctenomyidae; genus Ctenomys; species Ctenomys sociabilis. Next base: position 90,627 of record PVKA01002878.1, read on the forward strand.
CTGTTTTGCTGTTTTTAAAGGTCCATTCCAGGCATATTACTTTCATTTCTTTATCAATTCTACACCTCAAGTAATCTGAGACATTGTACTTTTAGAAAAACATTTAATAACTTAAAAAAAAAATCCTGATGACAGGGCAGCCACAATAGCTCACAGACTAAGTGCTTGCTTAGGCAAGTACAGGGACCAGGGTTCGATCCCTGGCACTACATACTGTCTTGGCCCCACCCCCAGGGCACACTGAGCTGGCCACCAAGATCAGGCACAGCGGTGTATACCTATAATCCAAGCACTGGGGAGGCTGAAAACAGGAGAGTCTGAGCTGTGTAGTGAGACCCTGTACCAAGTACATTAAAAAAAAAAAGCCTGATGACATTATCAAAAAAAGCATCAAAACATTATTTGCAGTTTTTCACTGCTATTGATGTGTGTATATCCTAATTCATACTAAAAAGGACACGTAATCTGTAAGGTAAATTTTAAAGTTGCTTTTTTTTTTAAATAAAATCATAACAGGCTGAAAAAGGAGGACTGTTGTGAATTCAAGACCAGCCTGGGCTACAAAATGAGCTCAAGGTCAGTTTAAACTGCATAGTGTGAGACCCTGTCTCAGAAAGACAACAGATAAATAAAATCACCACAACTCGTATAGGTTTTTGACCTCTCACAGTCACACCCAAATGTTACATAGTCCTAGTTTACACAATTCCACAGGCTACTACCCTTTAGAACTGAGTCTGTTCAGTTGCCGTCCCCAAGTAAGAAGCAACTCCAAAATGGGAGGTCATTCTGGCTAACCAGTGAGACAGATTTAGAGTCTGAAAAATATTGGCTCTGATCCTACCCCTGCCACTTACTCTTTGACCTTGACTTCAATCTCTGAACCCAAGGGCCGTCCAGATAGCTCAGTGGACTAAAGCGTCTGCTTAGGTAGAGCGCAGGGGCCAGGGTTTGATCCCCAGCACCATAAGCTGTACCAGCCTCGCCCCAGGGCATGCTGAGGGGGTGATTGACACTGAGCATGGTGGCACATATCTGTAATCCCAGCTCTTAGGAGGCTGAAAACAGGTTGAGTACTATGAGTCTATTCTATATAGTGAGACCCTGTAGACCCTGTATTAAATACAAAAAAAAAAAAAAAAATCTCTGAACCTAAGTTCATCTACAGATGAGAAAAATGTCACCTATTGACTGGCTTGTGGGTTGGATGAAATGATGTACTGTAAAAAGCACCTAGTACAAAATTCTCACCACTTCGTGGTGCCAGGGATCCAACCCCTGCGCTCTACCTAAGCAGTTAGATACATTTCCCTTAACATTAAACTAATTTCCAAACTTCCATGTATTCTTATACAAAAGGAAGAGGGGGATTATTACCTTTTTTAGAGAAATATGAAAGGCTAAGGAAGTATGTGCTCCAGAGCAACAATCCACTCAATCAATACCAGGCTTTGGGGTGCTGAACAAAAACTGTTAATGCCTAAGCCTCAGCAGCACCAAAAAAGTATTGTAAGTACTCAGTTAAATTTTTTGATAGAATTACATAAACACTATCATCATTAATATCTCTGGAATACTCATTTACTTTTTAGAAAAGACCTGAATGGAATTAAGACTCATATTTAACACACTGGAATTAAAGGAACTACAAGCCTTTTAAGATTTCCTGGGATTTCAGTAGACACCCTTTTGTTCTGCTTTTCCCAAGCCAAGCCTATCACTGCCCCAAGATTACACTATGAATAACTCAAATTACCTTCTCAAAGCTGAAAATGTCAGCAGGGTTTCTAAACGCGTGGAAGCCCGGAGATCCCTTTTCCTTACAGAGTGCTGCTGGATACTTGATACAGAGAGAACTTCGTAGTCTGAGAGCAAAGAGTCTAGCCTCTCTGAAAAAAAGGAAAACAGGTTATGAGCACCCAGCCCAAAAATCAGTTGTAATATCACGTGCATGAGCAGGTCAGACGACCAGTGCTCCCTGACCTAGGAAGTGCCTAAGTCCAGTTCAACCACTAAAATGTTCTTATTTAAAAAATGAACCCAGGCCACACACAGTGGAGCACACTTTTTTTTTTTAACTTTTTAATGTATTTTGTACAGGGTCTTCAGGGCTTACAGAGTCTCACTATGTAGGTCAGACTCATAGTGACTTTCCTGTTTTCAGCCTCCCAAGAGCTGGGATTACAGGCAAATGCCACCACAGCAGGCTGGGGATTGGACCCTGTCCCCTAGCTACACTGCCTAAGCAGGCACTTTAGCCCACTGAGCTATCTGGCCCGCCCAATTTGGTATACACTTACAATCCCAGTACTCAACAGGCTGAGATCACTGTCAATTCAAGGACAGCCTTCACTATACACTGAGACCCAATCCCTACCCACCCAAAAAATACCCTGAATCTAACGAAGATCTAAATTTCAGTTCTCAGTGAGCAGACTTGATACTGCCAAGTTAAACAAACAACTAGAGGAAGCAACTGGCCACACCTTGAATGTCAGAATTCCTATAGAACAGATGACCCAATTTCTTAAGGAAGTAAATGACTTGGGAAAGGGAGGGTCAGAGAGAAAAAGAGTTCATAATTCAGCAAGATCAGGGGTGTGAATCACTAGGTGCCTCCAACCAGGGAGGCAGGAGGGGGAATATAAACAACAGCTAAGCTATTTAGAAACATGGTAGGCATCAGACAGGGCTGGGCCCTTCAAATGGTCCAAGAGGAAAACAATGGTGAATAGAAGTGTATTCACTGAGGCCAGGCTAAAGAAAGAGACTACTCACCCATATATTTCCCCTAAGAATTAACAGCAATGACTGACTTTCTAAGTGAGCATCCATCATCTTGTGAGGACCAAACCTCCTTAACCCACCCATTCCAGGAAAGTCCTTGGTTGTTCCCTGTGCTGCTTGCTTCAGAACTTGCTTCCCCATTTGATACTCATTTAATAAATATTACCCAAGCAACTATACTTGTAACTTTATTTCACCATAGTCCTGTACCACCTCATACTCACCTCATGATTTTGCATTGGATTAGCATCTGTGTTTGTAAACTTTTTATTTATGTATTTGATACAGGGTCTCGCTAGCAGCTCAAGCTGATAGTGATCCTCCTGTTTCAGTCTCCCCAGCGCTGGGATTATAGGCATGCACCACCACACCTGGTTTTGGTGGCCAGTTCAGCATGGGGCCAGCATCGGGCCAGTATGGCATGTGATACGGGGAATTGAACCCAGGTCCTTGCACTTGCGAGGCAGGCGCTTAGACTGCCAACCTATCCCACTGGCCCTGTACTTACAATTTTATCTTTCTGTGACCTCAAACCTGCCTTTCACTTCATGGCTTTGCTTAATGAACAGGGCTGGCAGGCCACCCACTTTCCAAGACCCCTTCTGTCCCTCTCGGACTGAAGCTTTTGCTACTCTTAAACACCCTTGTTCCTTGATTCATTCTTCAATTTCTGGGACAGATGACAGGCTGGGAGTTGCTTTCCCCTAGATCAGAAAGATACATGGGCCAATTGGAAATGCAGAAAGCACAGAGCAGCCACAGTACACAGTGAGGTGATTTCAAGGTGTAAGGCAGCCTACTTGCTTGTATAAAAATCAAAGTAACTGATAAGACCTTTTCATAGCCAACCTGAAGCCCACTGGTTCCTTAACAGTACACATGGTGAGAACCACCAGAAAGGGCAGAATGGGCTGAGACACCGCAGCCAGAAAGAATACCTTTCTCGTAAGTCACACATCCCAAATTAGAAAGACATGGTAGTATCTACTGATGTCAGGAAGTACCTGGTAAGACCAAACTAATTCCTAAACAACATGAAGTATTTCAGCAGAAAAAGTAAAGACTCACCATCCCCAAAGCCAAGAAACATACAAATAAGGATCTTCTGTGCTACAGTGATTCCATTCAGGGCCTCACCCTTTAGGCCAGTGCTCTACCACTGAGCTACAACCCCTAGCCCTTGAGATGGGTCTAACGGCCTCAAACTTGTAATCATCCTGTCTCAGCCTCTTGAAGTACAGGTGAATGTTCCTATACCCAATACAAGTACATTTTTATTTAGTTCAGACCAAGAATAATAACACATACACTATAAAATACTTGTAAACCTGTTTTTGTAAGGTGTTTTTTTTTTTTGGGGGGGGGTAGGGCGCTGGCTCAAGCTGCTTTAAGGTCGGGTCTGGTAAGGCACGAGGAGCTGAGGATCAAACCGAGGTCCCCTGCACCAGACTGGGTTTGCCCCAGCAGGTACTTAAAACAACTGAGCCAACCCATAAGCCACATTTGTAAGTATTTTTAATACTTATAAGTATTTATAAATACTTACAGATCTCTTTTCTGCTGCTGCCTCTAAAATCTGGATTTTTAGAAAACATTGTGGATTCAATTCTTTACAAAGTGTCTAAAAGTATTGGAACTTCTTTCTCAACAAATACTGCAGAAACAACAGTATTCAGAATCATTCCAGGGTCCTCAAAATATAGCAAAACTTTAAAATATATATTCACCACTTGTGACATAAAATGTGTTACAGAATTTAAAGACCAAGTCCACCCAATAAGTGTTACATTGTCAGTAAAAAATTAAAAATACTGTTTAAAAAGAGAGATCAACCCAATGGTTCTTTTCCTTGCCCCTACCCTAAATGTCCTTAATCAGTTCATTCACTGCCTTCCTGATAAAGCACTGTCTCAATGTGAGAGACAGCACCCAAGAATCCTGAGCCACACGAAATGGATGGCTACCGCAGAGTGGTCAAAGATGGGCACTGGGACTGGGGAGATGGCTCAGTAGAATAAGCGCATCCCTGGCAAGTGCAAGGGCCTGAGTTCAATCCCCAGTTCCGTGGAATAAGTGCTTCCCTGGCAAGCACAAGGACCTGAGTTCAAACCCCAGTTCTGCAAAAAAAAAAAAAAAAAAAAAGGGCACTGCCTTGTGGTTATAAACCAAAGAGAAAAAAGCAAGGCATGGGCATGCTGCTACCTCAGGAAGCTTAATCCCAAGTCCACTCATGGTTCTCAAAAACAATAGTGATAGCAAATTTTGCACTGAGACCGAATTTCAAAAATACAGCCCGTTTTTTTGTGAACAAAATTTTCTCTGGGCACCAGTGAAATAGCTCAGCAGACTAAGCAACTGCTTTGGCAAGTGCACAGACAGGGGTGCGATCCCTGGTCCCACATGCCATGCAAGCCCCTCCCCTAGGCATGTTGAGCCAGCATCCAGATGTGGTAGTATGTCTGTGATCCCAGCTCAGGGAAGGCTGAAAACAGGAGGATCACTAGTCCGAGCTGCTGTAGTGAGACCCTGTACCAAAAAATTCTCCTCTGAAATGTTCCAGTTTTGTTGATGGAGTAACTGAAACTCCTTGAGGATAGTGTGGTGGTGTACACTTGTAATCTTACTGTGCAGAGACAGGGTAGAAGGATTATTGGAGCTAAAGGTCCAACTGGACTACACAGAGGCCCTTTCTCAAACATAAATAAATCAGCCAATTAAATAGTCTAACTCTTCTGTGACATTCTGTGTTGTCTCCTGCTTTCCAAAACATCAACCAATTGAGACCTCTCCTCCCTCTGGATTCCACAGCCCTTTGTTTCTACTTTCCTTCGGACCTTCTCATCTCAGACTACCAAAAAAAAAGCAGAGCCGTGTGCCATCTTCACCTCCAAACACTCAGGTAGAACATCGCACCTTAGCAGCACTCATGTTCACAAGCTGTAAACCCTCAGCCAAGCCAGTCCCTGAGTGCCTCACTGCCCTAATGCAGGTTGCTACAGGAAGTCAGTTTCATTCAAGATCGTAATCACTTCTGGCTTGGAAACTCAGCCTCATGCTGTAGTTCTACAGCAGGATTCTCAAGAGTGTGGTCCCCACACAGTCCTGCCAGCCTCACATGGATCTCCCCAGACCCACTTGACCAGAAGCCCCAGTGGGGTTCCACAGTCCATGTGAATCAAGCCTTCTGGGTGGTTTGCATGCATACCAAGTGTGACAAGCACGACACACATAGGCATAGTGCACAGCCTGTGGCTGCAGTTACTCCAGAGGTAGAAGTGGATTCTGTGTCTTGGAGGCCAGCTAGGCAACAGAGCAAAACCCAACCTTGTTAAAAGAGAACATGGATCTATACCAAAATGTGAAAACAGCTCAAAATGAAAGCAAAAACCTTTATCACACACATATTCATGGGTTATTCTTAAGAAAGCTCAAAAACTGATGAATTAGTAATGATACATAGTTTTTTGTTTGTTTTTGGCAAAACCAGGGATTGAACTCAGGCCCTCGCGCTTGCAAAGGAAGCACTTACTCCACTGAGCCATCTCCCTGGTATAGTTGATAAGAACCTGCAATTGTATGGAATAAAAGCGGTAACTAATTAAAGTGCTGTACAACAAACTTTTAAGAACCCAGGAAGCCAGCCAGGTTGAAGGAGGGGGATTAACAGTTCAAATCCAGCCTGGACAATTTAGTGACCAAGTAAGACCTTGTCCCAAAATTTAAAAAAAATATTAAAGGGTTGGGGATGTAACTCAGTATGAAGTACCTGGGCTCAATCTGTAGTACTACCACTACCTCCAAAAAAGGAGGAAAATATAATGTTAACCAAATAAAGTATTAAAACTATTCATATAAGGGTCCAGGGAAATGGCGCATGAGAATAAGGTTGCTACAGGAACTCAGTTTCGTTCAACCTGAGTTGCCAGGTCCTGCCAAAATAAAATAAACTATTCATATTACATGATCTTAGCTGCAAATAAAAATAGGTCTAGAAAAAAACACATGAACATAAGTAACATCACTGGTTATTCTAGGTGTTTTCCATAATAAGCACTTTTCAAATGTAGTTCTCACTTAACACACTTCAAAATATTTTAATATATTTCCTCTGCAATTTATTCTCCTTTAATAACTACATATCCCAATTTGGGTGCCCTGAAGCCATTATAAACACTCTAGTAAAAACGCCTCTCTAAGAGAGCTCTTGGTATTGTTCTCTCACCACAACTACAGCTCTTCCCAAATTCAGTCCCTCACCATGCTTCCCAAATTCCAACAGCTGGTGACCAGAGTTTTCCACAGCCTTATGAACTGGACTTCAAAGTCCCCTCCCTTCCTAGGAGTTTCTCTCTTCTACCCACATCCAAATTTTCTCACACATACATAGGCCCTTGTGCTTGCAAAGGAAGCACTTATTCCACTAAGCCATCTCCCCGGTATAGGTAATAAGAACCTTCAATTGTAAGAAAGAAAACTGGTAACTACTTAAAAGTGCTGTACAACAAACTTAAGAACCCAGAATCGTGAGGCTTCAGATTGCAGAACCAATCCCCCAGTGACTACCAGTGGCTCATAGCAGAGCTCAGCATGAACCACACAGTGACACCGAGCTCTTGGCAAGATCGTGACACCACAAGAGGCCACCATGCATCTACACAGCATGTCATCTGTCTAGAGGGAAAGCTGTATGGAGTTCTGAACCAACCCAGCAGTGAAATGGCCCTGTCAGGATGGCCAAGCGTGCTTTCCAAGGAAGCCAAGTTAACAAAGAAGGATGAGCTAGGACATACAAAGGAAGCAAAGGGAGACTTCTACATACATGTGTATGCAAACAAGGACCAGGATACTCAAGGTCAAAACAAGGCAATGGGGCTGTAGGGCAGAACATGGAGAGCCAAGTATGGTACAGTACGCCTATAATTTTAGCACCCTGGGAATCTGAAGTAGAAGGATTACAGATTTGTGCCCATCCTGGGAAACTGAGTGATTTAGCAATATCTGTTTCAAAATTAAAAATAAAATGAGCTGGGAATGTAGCACAGTAACGCCCAAGTTGTGATCCTCAGTATCACAGAGAATGAAATCAAGAGTGAAAGTAACACAGAAAGAATACAATAATGGGGAACTAAAGAGGTCAGAATATGGCTGCAATGAAATTAAGGATGTGGACTGGGGTAAGGGGGGCACCTGCAAGGCAGAGATTTCCTTTTCATTTACTTCAGTGTGGAAAATGGGCCAGAGAGCAACCTGGTAAGGGGACCCACATGCTGCAAGGCAGGTAGTCCATATTCTACCTCATACCTCTTACACAATATGCACACGGTCCAGTATGCAGGACTCCCATGCATCAAGTCCTTGTTGGGCTACAGCTGTGTTACTGATAAGCCATATCAGGAGTCTAGACTGGCAGACAGCAAATCTACACTATGTTATGCTATGCTGCGTCAGTGGGGAAAAAAGCAACAGATTTTTTTTTTTTTTGAGAAAAGGTCTTTCAGTGTAGTTCAGGATGGTCCTAAACTCACTATATGTAGGCTGGCCTTGAATTTCTCCTGCCTTAACCTCCAACAAAGCTGGGATTACCTGCCAGTACTTCCCTTTTAAATGCTCTCAAAGAACTGAAAATGTAAACAAGGACCAAGGAAAACATGGAAACAAAGTGTTTATAAAGGAAGGAGAGGTGGGATCAAAGAGAGAGTAGGGCAAAAAAGTTACATCATGTACAGGTACAAATTCTCTATGATGACTATGATCACTATGTATGTTTAAATTGTACCAATGTGGGGCTGGGGAGATGGCTCAGTAGAATAAGCGCTTCCCTGGCAAGCACAGGGGCCTGAGTTCAATCCTCAGTTCTGCCAAAATAAATAAATAAATAATAAAATGTACCAATAAAATCTAATTGAAATAAAAGTTCTCAAAGAACAAAGAGAAATCTTGAACTTCAGGCCAGTTCCTAAACTGCCCCACTGGAGATAGCTGTTGAGTTGCCCGCAGAAGATTTGATAAAACTTCCACTCCACCTTTAGAAAAAGTGCACAGTCAGGTATGGTGGCACAGACCTGTAATCCCAGTAACACAGGAAGCTGAGGCAGAAGGTCTATAAATTTAAGGTTAGCATGGGCAATTTAGCGAAATCCTGGACCAGCAACATAGGTCAGTGGGGCAACGCACTCTTGGGTTCAATCCTCATTAAAGACCTGCCCCCAAAAAAGTGTGTATATGATGCATCAATATGTACTTGTATACAGAACTGTCCCCAGCGATTTGAAGGTATTCAGTGAGATGATGAGAGCAACTAGAGTACCAGGTGAAGCTTGTTAAGAATCTACAGCTCAAAGGTAGGAAAAAAAAAAAAAAGTATGTGAGGGAGTGAGACAGATACCCACTGCTGTGGCAGATTTTAGGACCACCATAAGCCCTTTGTGTCAATTCTCTGCCTCCTTGAAACCTATTCATTCCTGCCTCCTCCCTAGAAACCCACTATCAGATTTTCTTCAAATGACTATCTCTCAAGATAAAAATGCTGACAGATCCTAAAATCAATCAGAGTTGGTCTTAAAGGACACCAACAATGTTCTGGAAACCCTGTGACAACCAACGCTGAGTGACAGCCCTGCGTTACCCACCAAGGCTGAGTGGATCATTCTGACAATACAAAACAGGTTACACTAACTCTCCCTGTAGTAGTTAGAGTGAGCAGTATTTGGGTTTCAAAAAACATAGCTTACAAGCAAAATTAATATGAAAAGAGGCAGAGGTCAGAATCCTGGGAAATAAGAAAGGCACTGTGCTGAGGCAGGAGGACAGTAAGTTCAAAGCCAGCCCCATCAACTTAGCAACAGCCTGTCTCAGAAGTCTAGGGATGCAACGCTGTGGTGAGCACACTTGGCTCAGGTCAGATCCCTTGTACCACACACACACAAAAAAAAAAGTATATGTGGGCAGGCCAAATACCTCAGCAGATTAAAGTACCTGCTATGGCAGAAGCAGGGGCTAGGAGTTCAATCCTGCTGTGTGGCTCCACCCCCAGGGGCACTGAGATTGCAACTGAGATTGAGCTTGGTGTCTTGCCTCAGCACTTGGGGGTGCTGTAAACAGGAGGATCACAAGTCCAATCTATGCAGTGAGACCTGTAGACCCTGTCCTAAAATTCAAAAACAAAACAAAATAAAACACACCAAGTATATGGGCCGGTGAGATAGCTCAGCAGACTTGAGCACCTGCTTAGGCAAGCGTGAGTCAGTCGCTAACACCACATGCAGTGGCTCTACCCCCAGGGCGGGCTGAGGCAGACACAGAGACCTGGCATAATCCCAGCGCTGCGGAGGCTAAAAACAGAAGGATCACTATTAGGCCAAGCCGCATAATGAGACCCTGTAACAACCAAATACATAAAAAAATTAAAAATAAATAAAAAAGTAATAAAATGAGCCTTCTACAGAGAGTACCTATATTAATAAACTCATACTGAATTCAAAATGTTTCATATACAGGTATTCATAACTTATCTGTGACCTATATTTTTTCCTTCAAATCACTACGACCCCTTTTATCAAAATTAACTCAAATGGAAAAGTTTTGAAATCAAAGTGAGACTTACACATCCCAGCTGCAACTTCAAGATGGCATCATGACTAAGCTCACATGACTCAGAACTTTCCTAAATTATGCAATTCATAACAGTTCAGATGAAATCATTTGGGGTGACCTACAGCAAAGGCCAAAAGCCAGGCTTTTGTTAAATATACATATATACATATATATATAATAAAATATGTACTTGCCCTTCAGAAAAATATCATATATGTAATCATAATGTTGTACTGATTAGGTGTATGACATTTTCAGGACAAGCAGGCTAATATAACATGAACTACATTCTTTTAACTATGAACCCACTGTCGATCTTGAACAATCCATCTAAATAATGGGAGAGTTAAGAGGAGTAACAAATAACACCCTGACAGGTTTGTCAAACAAACCTATTAAATCTACTCATTCTTTTAAAGTCCATCACTATGTGAACTTAATTAACCTATTTCTCCCACTGATTAAAAGACTTTAGTGCTCATTCCCACCAATAAGTCTCCTCTGCTATTGTTAGAGGTGTTCTCATTCATCTCTTCCCTCTTCACTTACCTAAACTCTGTGCTTCAATACCTTCTTCCCAAACACATCTGATGGCCCCCCTCACAGGAACACCTGCCATGCTGTGACCTCGCACTGGGTCCCATGTTGTTTTAAAAGTGCTTGTTCAGCCCTCTGCATGAGTCTCTATTCCATCAGGCCATAAACTTTTAAAGATGGGTCTTATATTTGTATTTCCAATGGCACTCATAATACCTGGCAATGTGAGTTCAAATATTCATGTATGTTTCTGGCACCAAGAGTCTCCACTTTCTTAACTTTTATTTATTAATTTTTGGTTTTTTGAGACAGGTTCTCACTGTAACATAGGGTGGTCTTCAATTCACAGCATTCTTGCTGCCTTAGCCTGTCCAATACTGGGATTACAGGCTTGCATCACCACACCGAGCTACTTTCTTAATTACAAACACTGTCAAAAAATAAATGAATTGGGTTGGGGAGATAGCTCAATAAAATAAGCGCTTGCTTGGCAAGTGCAAGGTCCTGAGTTCAATCTCTGGCACCACAAAAAAAAAAAGAAAGAAAATAAATAAATAAATAAATAAAAATAATACCGTCAGAAACCTTGACAATTTGCAAATGTTGGTAAGACTCAATCTAGAAAGTAATCGTTTTCCTGAGCCGGGCATGGTGGCGCATGCCTGTAATCCCAGCACTAGGGAGGCTGAGGCAGGAGGATTGTTGTGAGTTCGAGACCAGCCTGAGCTACAAAGTGAGCTTAAGGCCAGCCTGAACTGCACAGTGAGACCCTGTCTCAAAAAAAGACAAAAAAAAAAAAAAAAGAAAGAAAGTAATCGTTTTCCTCCACACTATAGATTCATACTTATTTTTCTTACCTGTGAAGGAATAAAAGTTGTCAAAGTTATGAAAATACATAACATCTCAAAATACACACCTGTTCTTTTTATTAACATTTATCCTTAAAACAAAGCCAATTCTTATCCATCGTCCTCACCCATACTTCAAATTACCTTCAATTTGTAGTGACAACACATCTCAACACTTTCTAACTGGCTTCCTTGCCTTCCTTTAAACCAGGTACTTGCCACACATTTCAAAACAAGACAGACAACGAGGCGGCTGTTAAGTTATTCAGGTATGAACACTCAACATCTCTCTATCAGCCACTGTTTCCCATCCATTAAATTAGGAAAAACCTGCCAGGTAGCTAATATGAAAACGGTCATTAGCAATAAAAAAAATTTACAGCGTTTCAATCTTCACGTATTGGGTTCAATACATGGACCCATGGGGTGATTTGGGGTTTAGGACAACCAAGAAAAATGACAAGACTGCAATTTCACACGCTGGAAAATACACCATTTCATATTTTATTACATATTACATTTTATTATAACCAAGCAATGGTACCTGTCAAATTCTAAAAGACAAACGATATTGACAGTATTAAATTGACAGAAACTAAACTTCACATCCAACACGTGCTCCCTGTTAACATGCACGCTCTCTAGAAAAATCCAGATAATTTCTTGGTTTAAAACAAGGAAAGCCGAGTGTGGTGGCGCATGCCTGTAATCCCAGCACTCGGGAGGCTGAGGCACAAGGATCATTGTGAGTTCGAGACCAGCCTGTGCTACAAAGCGAGCTTAAGGCCAGCCCGAACTGCATAGTGAGACCCTGTCTCAAAAAAGGCAAAAAAAAAAAAAAACCCAAAAAACAAGGAGCTGGGGAGACAGCTCAGTAGAATAAGCGCTTGCCTGGCAAGTGCAAAGGGCCTGCGTTCAATCCCCCGATTCCACCAAAGTTTTCATAAAGGCAGCCTAGGTTTTCATTCTCCAGTCAATCGCCTTCAATAAGCTATAACTGACCAACCCACAGGTGCACACCTGCCGTCCTAGAATTCTGGGGAGGCCAGGCAGGAAGTTGACGAGTCCAAGTCCTGCCTGGACGACGTAGCAAGACCCTATCTCAAAATATAAACAGATTAGATGGATTAGATTAGATTAGATTAGATTAGATTAGATTAGATTAGATTGATAGCTAGATAGATAGGGGGCGGGTGCTGTAGCTCATGGATAGTTCAAACTCCATTATCACCAACACACACACTCTCTCTCCCCATCTCTCTCTCTCTTAAATAACTATGAAAGTGCTTAGGAAGGTGGTAAAACCCATCTTCAAGACTACAAATCCGGACAGAAGACGCCAATGAGGCTGCTCCAGCCACCGCCCCCCAACCTAAATACTATCCTGGAAGAAACGAGTTCGCTCCTCGGAGCCAGAAAGGAGTCTGAGTCTAGGTCCGAGGAACACCCTCCACAGCACTGATTTCTTAGCAAAGCAGGGGCCTGGCCACATCTGCCTCTGCAAACACGAGCCAACACCACTCGTCGCCCAGAAACACAAACCCTGGCTCGGCGCAGCGCTGCCAGGGCCCCTGCGCACCGAGGCAGTGCGGGGAGCCACACCCCCTCCTGTGCGCCGAGCCGGGGAACGTCGCGGCCGCCACCCTCCGCCCGGACACCTGACGACCCGGCTCCGCGCCCCTCCGTGTCCCGCCCTCACCGAGTCGCTGGTAGGAGCCGGTGCCCGACGCGTCCGGGGGTCGCGGCGCCAGCACAAAAGGTAGCAAGCTGGCCAGGAAGAGAAGATGCTGCCTCATGTTCTCGGCCCGGCCACCTGTCCACCTCTCGGCTGCCGTGCGCTGACGGAGTTTCGGAAACTTCTCACATGGAGGGGAGGAAGGGAACCGCCCGACCAGCCTCACACAGCTCTCTTCGCTCCCGCGCCGCCTACCGGGAAGACACGAGTCAAGACTCCCGGTCTCCGGAACCGCGGGCGGCGCTCCTCAAGGCCCGCTCATCCCATTTCCGGCCGCCTCCAGCCCCCGCACCGCCCACAGCCGGAAGCCGGAAGCCGCGCGGCACGCCGGGAGGCCCCGCCCTGCGCCGCCGCAGCGCCACCTTCTGGCCCTCGGCCAGTCCGACTCGTTGGTCCGGCAGGGCTCTGCTGGCACGATGTACGGTGTCCTTCCTCGACCTGGCCCGGCCTCTCCTCTGTCCCCGGGTGACCGCGGAGGAAGGCGAGAGTTCCCGAGCCGCCTGCATCCAAACAGCTGCAAGCACTGGGGGCCCTATCCACCCTTTTAGGGGAGCTGAGATGCGCCCTGACCCCGGCCGAGAGGGCAAGGACGCACACACCTGCCTTGGCCCAGTGTGCTCTAGGGCGAGGCGGGGTGCAAGTCCCGCCGTGCTGCCCCAAGGACAGGCCTGCACCTCCTCGCCCGCCTCTGTGAGCTTGACCTCAGATGCTGAATAAGTGCCCAACTAGGCGACAGAGAGGCCTGTCCCCACCTGGTCGTGAAAGGTTGGGGGAATGGCAATGAGGTGGCACATGCTTGCAATCCCAGCACTATGTGAGGTCGAGGCAGGAGGATCTTAGATTGGAGCCCAGACGGGGCAGTATGGCGGCTTTAGTGAGACCCTGTCCCCAAGAAAAGGTGCTGGGTGGGCGACAGAGTAGGTGCTCTGCAGCGCTTCCAGTGCTGGAATCCCTGACCTTGCCAGATTGCGGGAGCAGAACTCTGCCCACTGATGCCTTTGGGTTAGGTCCTGCGCTTGGTCTATTTAACTGGATCTGGACGTTTCTTAAGACACTCTGTTTTGCAGTACTTCGCGCAGTTTTAGCTCCATGTAGTTTAGTGTTTATGGTACTGAATTAGACTATAACAAGGATGGATGCATATGTTACTTTAGCTCAGCCAAAATTTACACAAGTAGGACCCAACACATCTTCGACTTAAAACAGCAGAACAGCCAGTATTATGAAATAATAAATTGTTACCAATAAAGTAGTAGCCCTAGTTATGTTTAAGCCTTGTTCTTAAAAAAAGCTTAATGGCTTATGTTTATTTTTGTTCCCCTCAGTATAATTTTAGCATTATTTTCAAGATAATGGTTTTGTAGACCTAGCTTAAAGTCAGTTAAATCTAGTCTACATCTCAGGGTAAAACGCCTTTCTTAAATGTAGACATTAATAACCTCCCTCATCAAAAAGTAAGCAGTTTCCCCTCCTGATTGTGCCAACTGTGTACAGCTTTCTTGGGGGGGGGGCGCATACAATAGAATTTATCTTTTCTCTGGACATCAACACACCATACTCTTCAGCTCATTATGTTTTGAGACAGTCTTGCTATAGTTGAGGCTGACCTTAAATTTACTCTTCAGCCCAGGCTGGCCTCAAACTCACACCCTCCCTCAGCCTCTCAGTGCTGGAGTTACAGGCATGCGCCCATCACACCAGCTCAGGTAATTTTTTTTTTTTTTTTTAACCAGGGGTCAAACTCAGGAACTTGTGCTTGGCAGACAGGAGCTTATAGATAATTCTTTTTTTTAATGTCCATAACAAGAAGCCCTAGGATTTAGAGGCAGTCCATACTGAAGTAATCTTTACCATTCACAAATGAAAACCTATATTTCCTTTTTTTTTAAATTGATTTCATTGAGAACAAAATTGCAATGAGACAGTTTCAAAACAGGTTAGTAGGAGAGTCAAAACAATTACCTAAATTATTCCAATTTTCTTCCATTAATCAACTGTCCCTACATTAAAAGAGCACCCCATGGCAGAGATAAAGAGCCTGAACAGGGCAGGTGAGACAGCTCAGCAGACTAAGCACCGGCTTAGGCAAGCGCAGGGACCAGGGTTCAATCCCACGCATCATATGCTGTGCCAGCCTGATCCTAGGCATGCTGAGCCAGCCACCGAGACTAGACATAGTAGCGTACACCTGTAATCCCAGCGCTGGGAAGGCTGAGAACAGGAAGATCACTATGAATGCGAGCTGCATGGTGAAACCCTGAACTAAGAAGAGTGCTTAGACACTGGAATGTGTGGACACAGACTAGTGTAAGACTGGCAGTAGCCTCCAAATTTTTATTCTCATTCTAAAAAGAATTCCTCAAAAATTTAAAATTATGTACCCATTAGCTACCTTTTTCCCCCAGTAGCTGGGAGTGAGCCAAGGTCTTTACACTAATATACATCTCCAGTCCTTTCTGACAGCAACTGATTACATTGCCTTGCAGGGCTGCAACAGTCACTTCTGCTTCAGCCTTTGAGAGTGTCAGTACAGGCTTATGCCACCACCACTCCCAGTTTAGGTCTTTCCTTCACATTCTTCCATGGAACAGACACTTTAGAGGTTTTTAGCTAGTGTGGCAGCCTCTGCAATGGCTGCCAGTGACCTATTTCCTGATACTCATACCGTTGTGAGGTCAGTCCCCTCACACCCTGGGCCACCATGGTCCAGGTGACTAATTGCAATACATACAGCATAAGCCACGGTGTGGCTTCCTAGATGAGGAAGGACCATCCATGTCTGTCATCTCAGGTACACCCTAGCTCATTCTCTCTTGGGTCATGTGGTTTATGGGAAGCCAGCATTCAGAGTCATGAGAACACTCAAGAAACCTGCTAAGGAGTAGAAAGGAAGAGACCAGCCAGCAAGGTGCTGGCTGTGTGTGCGAGGGGCTCACACCTGCCAAAAGTAATGAGTGAAGGAATACCCTGCCCCTAGCAAGCTCTGCAATCAGGGCAGCAACATAGCTCCTGACACTCCTAAGTCAGGGGTAACCTCTTAAAACAGCCATTAGCCTCTGTTCAGAAAATACATGAAGGGCTGGGGAGATGGCTCAGTGGAATAAGGGCTTCCCTCGCAAGCGCAAGGGCCTGAGTTCAATCCCTGGTTCCAACAAAAAAAAAAAAGACATGCAGCCAAGCATGCTCATGACAAAAATCTCAGCACTCTGGGAGGCTAAGGCAGGAGGATCACAAACTTAAGTCGTTGCAACCTGGACAATTATTCAATAATATCTTGGTCTCAAAAAAGGACTGGAGATGTAGCACAATGCAAAGCCCCTGGTTTCAATCCCTGGAGCCCATGCACACAGTTAAACAGTATTTACAGTTATTAAATATAGGCAGCTACATATAGTTCTGTAGTTCTACAGTAAACACCCAAACAAAAAATGGTGGAGCTTTTACTAAAATACCTCCTTCCTCAGCCTAGACAAGTGCTAGGAAAATGCTCAACTACTGAGCTGCATCAATATTAAGCTACTTCCTTGTCATAGCAATTCCACCTGTCACAAATAGATACATATGGAGCCTAATCAGTGTTTCTAAATTGCTGGTTATTTCTACATCTGTTCATTTTTTTCCTAACAATATCTAGGTGAAGCTAGCCCTCCAACATCTACAAATCAATCCAAAAATCTCTGTAAAATGAGATGCCACTTAATGAAGCAGGCTGTGCAAGGGCCAGCCAGACAGCTTAGCAGACTAAAGCGCCTGCTTGGGTTGAGTGCAGCAGCTAGGATTGGATCCAAAGCTTGCAGTGCCAGCCCCACCTCCAGGGTGCAATGAGACAGCGATTGAGACTGGACACAATGGTGTGTGCCTGTAATCCCAGCACCTGAGGCTGAAAACAGGAGAATCATTACAAGTCTGATCTCTACAGTAAGACCCTGTAGACCCTGTACTAAAAATAGAAGAACAGGCTGTGCAAGCCATGTGACAAGCATTATAGCTCATGAGCTTTTATTATTTTTTAGGTGGAACTGGGGATTGAACTCAGGCTCTTGTGCTTACCAGGGAAGCGCTTATTCCACTGAGCTTTCTCTCGCCATCCTGCTTACAAGGTTTTAGTTCAGAAATGTTAACCTATTTAACATCCTTTTAGAGAGGAAAAACAATTGAACTATATGCAGGACAAGGCAGAGCTATTTAAGGATCTTTTCAGATAAACAGATGATTCCTTAGGGGAATCTTTAATTGGCAAGAAAATAATCAGGCCTATTTGAAATGAAGTATCTCCCCTAAAGTTTAAAACTGAACAGGAAATCAGCCATTTCATGAAGAAATGAATCATACTATCATTTTGGGAAGATAAATGTCTAAAATATTGGTAACCATTTCTGCAACCCACACACACGTGCAGAACAAGTATGCATCCGGCCCACTTCACAGCACACAGCGAGTGCTGTCCCTTCAGTCCCTGGCCCTTGAGAGCTCAGACTAATTGGACCACATGAATAACTGAATACAGAGTAGATTAGATGAAGAGCACAAATGGAAACTAGTGCCGGTTTGAAATTACCTCAGGCCTGCATCAGCCCAGGTCATTACTCTCAGGTGAACAGGCCACACAGGAGGAACTCGCCAATTAACCTCCAACTCTAAGGTGGCTGGAGGCCTTAACCGAAAACCTGCTCTACTTCAGAAAAACCCAACTCAGGGGCTGGGGAGATAGCTCAGTAGAATAAGTGCCTGCCTGGTAAGTGCAGGGTCCCAATTTCAGTCCCGAGTTCAATCCCCAGTACCGTAAAAAAAAAAGAAACACCAAACCCAGTTTTCAATGTTCAAAATCTGATTATGCACTAGCATTTGACAACATCAGAAACCCACATCCTACCTTTGCTCTCTAAGGACTTACTATATTTTAAAAGATGAAAGGTAGAGAGAGCGAAGTGTAGTGGCACAGACCTGTAACACCAGCTACTCAGGACGCTGGGGCAGGAGAACTCCAAGATGGAGGCCAGCTATATAACAAGACACTGCTCCCACCCACCCACCCACATACACACACAAAAAAAGAATTTAAAAAGCCAAGTGTGGTGGCAATACTCCTATAATCTCAGTACTCTGGAAGGCTGAGGCAGGAGGTAGGCAAGTTCAAGCCCAGCCTAGGCAATTTAGCAATTCAGATAAAAACAAAAAGTTGTTTTAAAAAAAAAGCTGTGATTGTAACACAGTAGGAAGCCCTGGGTTTAATCCCCAGGATAGCAGTAACAAAGTGAAAAGGGGGCATCAGCCTTAAATCTGGGGCCCACCTAATCCAATAGGATGTTTTAGCTGCTTACATCTTAAAACTGTTTCCAATTAAGGTCACATTCACAAGTACCCAGGGTTAGTTAGGACTTCACTGAATCTTTAGGAGACACATTTCCACTGAATACAAGCATTAAACTTTTTTTTTTTTTTTTTTTTTTTTTTTTTTGTGGAACCGGGGATTGAACTCAGGCCCTTGCGCTTGCCAGGCAAGTGTTTATTCTACTGAGCTATCTCCCCGGCCTCCAAGTATTAAACTTTGATTGGATTAAAATGGAGAATGGTGAGGTGCCTGGCTGAATATCTGATACCTTCCTACTTACTTAAGTGACTCAAGAGAAAGGGGCACTCCCTAGATCCAATCCCACTATCTCCGGGGACTGGATTGGAGACAGGATCTGACTATGTTTTGCAAACCAGCCTCAAACTTGCAGTCCTCCTCCTGTCTCAGCCTCCTGAGTTCTTGGATTATAGGTGAGGTATGCACTACCAGACCTGAACTGGCCCACGTTTTTGACAGCCCAGAGCCCCCAAGAAGGTGAGGTTGACAGTGATTCCTTGCCTACAGTTGGCACTCAGTGGGTTGATTAA
Source organism: Ctenomys sociabilis (assembly GCA_004027165.1). Taxonomy (NCBI): domain Eukaryota; kingdom Metazoa; phylum Chordata; class Mammalia; order Rodentia; family Ctenomyidae; genus Ctenomys; species Ctenomys sociabilis. The sequence goes on from PVKA01002878.1 coordinate 110,007, forward strand.
ATTTGTGTTTAGCACCCCTCTGATGGCCAGGTCTATCTGCCTTGAACAAGGTGGACAATGTCCCATGTACCTCAAAATAGCTTCAGAAGAGAGGGAGTGGGGTGCAGGGGCTGCTACAGCCAGCCTAGGGGCTTCACTGTGGTGGCTGATGAGTTGTCCCAAGCTGTGTAGTCTACAGTGGTGTCTCAGCAGCGGCCTCTCCCCCTGGGAGGCCAGGGCTGACCTGTGAGGCCCCCTGCATTGTACTTTGCTTCTCAGGGACCAGAAGCACTAGAGCATAAGGCAGGTGCCTTGGGGATGATGAAATTTTTATTCCACACTGAAGGAGTATAGATCAGGTAAGGTGGTGAAAATTACATCACTGTTTAACTGTATTACGTGTGACTATGGATAACTTATTACAATCACTAGGTTTTTCTTACCAGATTTATTATGACAAGTTCTCACTACTGTAGCTCATGCTGGCCTCAAATTTGGGATCCTCCTGCCTCAGCTTTACACTGCTGGAATGTACTATTTACATTCTGCAAAAATAAATTCAAAGTAGACATCCATTAAAACTCCAATTAGTAGTTGGACTGATGGCACAGACACCTGTACTCCCAGGGGTTCAGAAACTTGAGGCAGGAGTACCTTAGTGAGTTCAAAGCCAGCCTGAAAACTAAATTAAAGGCCTTTCTGGGGTAAAAAAAAAAAATTAAAAAAAAAAAACTCCAGTAATTGCTGGACAGAGGCAGTAGGAACCTGTAATCCAGCTCTGGCTACCGTGGATGGTGAGGCAGTATAACCTCAAATTGGAAGAAGATGTTGGCTATTTCAAACAAAAACAAAAACAAAAAGCCCCAGCTCAGGGATAGAGCCATAGCATGTTTGAGGCTCTTGGTTCAATCCCCTGCACCACCAACAAAATGAAACTAATACAAACTAATAATACCAGTTAGACACAGGTGGCCATGAATCTGAAATATACCAAGCAATGTCACTGCCATTTTTCAAGTCCCTATGTGTATGTGGGGTGTATGTTTCATTTTTTTTTTTCAGAACCGGGGACTTGCCAGGGAAGCACTTATTTTACTGAGCCATCTTCCTGGCCCATATTTGATTTTTAAAGACAGGGTCTTACCATGAATCCCAGGCCTGGCTTGAACTCTGATCTTTCTGCCTCAAGCTGAAGAGCAGACAGCACCACACCAAGTCCCCATAGCAGGTGGTGAGTAGTGGTGGCATAGCCAAGCACTGGGACAGAATCCTCTGAGAACAAACAGCTGGTAGGAATTCTCCAACTGAAGAGTAGACCTATTGGAGCCTACTATGACTCTCGTAACTTTTAAAGCCATTAGTCAGCTCACTTGACACTTAAAAGTTTCTGGGCTTCTCACCGCCCACTGGTATACGTCCCTAGCTACCGTCTCGAGCTCAGGGAGTTACTACTCAATGCAGATTTCTGACTCAGATCCCAGCCTCCTCACCAAGGACCTTAAAGATCAAGCCTTTATGTTGGACATGGTGCTGAATCCTGCCATGTGTAGGCCCTTGGGAGGCTGAGACAGGGGGACTGTTGAGACAGGGGGACTGCAAATTCAAACCCAGCTTAAGCAATTTACTAATTTTTTTGTGTGTGGTACCAGGGTCTGAACTCAGGACACTGCACTTGCCAGGTAGGCACTTATGCTAGTGAGCTATCTCCCTGGCCATCTAGCTTAAGCAATTTAACAAGAGCATCTCAAGTAAAAAGGGTTGAGGCTCTCAGTGCAAAGGTTCTGGGTTGAATACCGGCTGCCACACAACAGCTAATATTTTTTAACACAGACATCTTTTTAAATCCTTGGCATCTTTCATGTCATGAGGTCTGCCAGGTCAGGACAGGAATAACGTTTTTACTTGAGAACAAAACAACACAGTTCTTACACTGACCTGCAGTGGCACCCAGAAGTGCCATTCCCCAAGGGAAGAAAGAGGCCCCCCTCTCTCTCTCAGGCTTCAGTGAGGCTCCAACCTGGGAATACAAAGGACCTGCTGGGTCTTGCTCTGACAAACCCAATCAAAACCTGGGTGAGGGCAGTTACAAAGCCTTCCAGTGACTACTGTGAACCAAGGCTTTGTGGTCCTGTTGCTTGCATAGACTGTGCCAGGAGAGGACAGAGGTGCTGGGGAATGTGACTCTGATGTGCCACCATTTACTTATCTTACTACCTTTGGACCAAAAAGGAACAAACATCTCACACTTATCTTTGGGTCCTGAGTTCTCATTTCAACAGTGACTTTTCCCCACTGGGTTCCACCAGAGAATGCTAATTAGAAGCCGAATCACTGCTTAATCATTTTTCTTTTAATTTTGCATTCCCAAGTTACACTGCCATTTGCTTTTTGTGTCTTTGTCCTTGAAAATCTAGAGCAGTGTAGGTCTGCAGTGTGGTCAATGTGCTCCAAGATGGTTTCACTTTATTAGAACTCACCCACTTCTGAATTAGGCTGTCCTCTCCCTATCAAACCTCTTTACATATTTCACAGCCTCGCTACTACACTTGGGAAAAGTGATTTTTCTCCCTGGCAGGCCTAGAAGTTCAACCCAGTGCCTCTGCACTGTGCTACATCCCAACCCTTTGCCCAAGACAGGATCTCTCCATCACAACATCCAGGATGGGCTCTGACTTGTGATCCTCCTGTCTCCCTGGTGCTGAGATGTCAGGCAGGCACCACACCTTGCTAACTGTGTACTTTTCAAGAGAGTTGAACACAAGAGAGGTCAAAGCTGCAGGCACAGCAGTACTGCTGATTCCTGGCCAGCAGGCAGTATCTATAACAGGGATGGAAGATCTCTGGCTTCTATGCTGGGCCTCTAGGTCACACACCCTGTTAGGCAGGGGTGGAAACAGTAAGTCTAGTTTTAGAAAAGGCTCATATCTTCTTGTCCTATTTACTGTCCTAGCTCCAAAGATGGCCCTCTCATCTTCCAAAATCCTTCCAGTGAATCACTCAAGGTTCTTCCTTACCAGACTCCAAAACAGCTAAGAACACCAAATCTCAGTGAGTGCTGCCTTCTTCAGACAGCCATAGGTCTAACGTGGAGTAAGTTCACAGAAAGCCTCCCAATATCAGGAGCCCCCAAACCAAGCAGGGTGCCTCCTGCAGGGGCAGGTTGTTCAGTTGGACAGTGAGTTGTTCAGGTGCTGAATAAGGAGCATCAAGCAGTGAACTCCAGCACACACCCCACAGTCCAGATTTACTGAGCTGTTCAGTGGCCTCACACTGACTCTTCCTACTTCCCAAACTTTCATTAATCACAGAAGGCTATAATGCTGTCCCAGAGGAAAAAAAACCCATGTGTTTAGTTCTGTTTCACCTTTATACAGAAGCCTAGTTCTACTACCAAAAATTGATAACTAGTCCAAGGAGCTGAGCCAATAATACATTGTCTTTAGTGTTTTTTCTGTATTTTAGTAAAGGGTCTACGAAGTATTCAGAGTCTACTAGATCAGACTCATAGTGATCTACCTGTTTACATCCTCCCTAGTGCTGGGATTACAGGCTCATGCTGCCACACCTAGTCTCAACTGCCTTCTCAGCGGGCCCTCAGGACAGTGCCAGCATGGCAGGCCTGGGGATCAAACCCCCTGCCCCTGAGTCTGCTTGCAGGCATTTTAATCTGCTATTTGGCCGGCCCTTTCATACACTGTCTTTGATAGCACAAACCCTGAGCAAGTTCAAAGCAAATGGCCAAATGTGAATTAAGGCAGCTCAGGCCACAAGCAGGAGTCCACAGAACACCATCACACTTGTCTGAGAGCAAGGGAATTCAAACTTTTAGCTCAAATTACAAGTCAGAAACTCTTTTCAGATATCCAGCATGATGACACACACCTGTAATCCCAGCACTCAGGAAGCTGAGGCAAGACTGCTGCAAGTTCAAGGCCAGCTTCAACTGCAAAGTGAAACCCCATCACAACTTGAAATTTTCTACCTCAGCCCCTCAGAGTGCCTAATTACAGAGGTGCACCACTGCACCTGGCTCACATAGTGACTTATGTCCTATGAAGACTCTTCCTTACCTATACAGCCTCTCTGCTAGCTGAACAAATTCTAACTGTCGTGAGGCCAAGCATTTGCATGGCGGTCCCAGCTGGGCATATCGCTGAGATTCTGAAGGACAAAGAAAAGATGGGCTTCATCTCTACATCATCTGTTCAGCGACAGTAATCAAAGTATCATTCTGAGAGGCAGTCTCCCCTTTTTTAATATAGAGAGTCAAGGGATACCTATTGCTTAGCAATTCTGAAGTGTTACATCACAAGAACATACTGGAAAAGACCCAATAGCCCCCACGAACTCTGGAATCATTCACAACTTTGACACTACAACCAACTTACAGTTGTAGGTGGACTTTAAAGAAACATTGAACACAATCTGGAAATGGCTTCTAACCTTATCTCAAATCAGCTATACATCACAACCCAGTCTCCATCCAGATACACAAACTGCAACTAGGGCGACAAGATGTATTATCCTTATAATACCCTGATTTACCCAGTTTTAATAAAAACAAAAACCCAAAGTAGTTTTTTGTTTGACACTAGGAATCAAACTCAGTACATTGTGCTAGTTGCTAGGGAGGCAGATGCTGATTTTTTAAATTTTGAGATCAGGCTCACCAAGTTGCAGACCTGTGACTCATTAAATTTCCAGTACTAACCTAGAGTTGCAAAATGCACACTGATCAACTGAAAGCAGTGGTGCATACCTGCAATTCCAACTACTCAACAGGCTGAGGCAGGGGGATTTGAAGTGTAAGCACAGTCTAGAAACCTAATTAACAAGACCCTGTCTGAAAATGAAATACCTGATGGGGTGGACGTAGTTTAGTAGCTGAGACCCCCAGGGTTCAATCCTAAGCAGTACAAAAGCGCAAAAACAAAAAGCTCACAGTTTAAATCGTCCCCTTGTCCTTAAACTTTCTGCCCTTAAAGATGCTGTGATCCCCCAATTAAAAAGACATTTAAGCTTGCTTAGGCAGATTAAGGGACCACAGTTCGACCCTCTATGCACCATGCCAGCTCTGTACCCCAGGCATGCTGAGACAGCTACTGGTGGCACATACCTGTAATCCCAATGCTTGGGAGGCTGATAACAGGAGAATCACTACATAGTCTGAGCTGCACAGGGAGACTCTGTACCAAATTTAGGAGGGAAGGGAAGGAAGGAGGGGAGGGAAGGAGGGAGGGGAGGGAAGGAGGGAGGGGAGAGAAGGAGGGAGGGAGGACCAAATAGCTCAGTGGAAGCACCTGCAAGTAGGCTGGGCACTGGGATTTGATCCCAGGGCCTGCCATAGCAGCCCCAACCCTAGGGCGAGACTGCTATTGAGACTGGGTGTGTTTGCACACACCTGTATCCCAGCATTTGGGAGGCTGTAAACAGGAGAATCACCATGAGTCCGACCTAGCAGTAAGACCCTGAATACCCTATAGACCCCTCCCTAAAACACAGAAGAAAACTAATAATAATAAATAAAATTTAAACAAGATAAGTGCTGAGAACAAGCAGCTTAAGGAGACTACTTTGGCAACTCATAACTTACTGCTGTAGTCCTATTTTAATTTTCTTGAGACAAGACCTCACTTTAGGTTCTTTTTTCTTTTTTTGGCAGAACCAGGGATTGAACTCAGGCCCTTGCACTTGCCAGGGAAGCGCTTACTCTACTGAGCCATCTCCCCAGCCCCGTTTTATTTATGTATTTGTTTGTTTGTGGAACCAGGGACTGAACTCAGGCCTTTGCGCTTGCCAGAGAAGCACTCCCGTTTTATTTTTTAACTGGGAATTGAACTCAGGACCTTGTGCTTGCCAGGCAGGTACTGTGCTGCTGAGCTATCTTTCCTGGCCCTCGTTATAGCTTAGGCTGTCCTCAAACATGTGGATATTCTCCCTCCTCAATGTTAGGATTACATCTACTTTTTTTTTTTTTTAGAATAAAAAAATTTTAAAAACCATTAGAAACACAGAATTTCACTATACAAGGTAAGAATTCAACAATGCTATATTGCATGCTCTTTTAAAAAAATTTTTTTAATGTATTTGGTACAAGGTCTTAAACCCTGGTCCCTGCACTTGCCTAAGCAAGCACTTAGACCACTGAGCTATCTCACAGATCCTGCATATTGTCTTCAAATTGGTTGTTCAAATATAATCAAGCAAAATAGGTCAACAATTTTTTTAAAAAATTTAATCATGGGCCGGAGAGAAGGCTCAGTGGAATAAGTGCTTCCCTGGCAAGTGCAAGGGCCTGAGTTCAATCCCCAGTTCTGAAAAAAAAAAAAAAAAACTTTTAATCATTAAACTGTTACTTTCAATAGACCACTAGAAATCAGTACAATTATCCCAGCTATCTTAAACCATTTTATTCTTATTTTTATTCTTAGTGTTCTTCCTATCTTGCTGAAAATTGTTTTGTTTTGTTTTCAAGGTACTAGGGACTGAATCTAGGGGAATCCTGAGCTATATCCCACTTGCCCTTTTTCGTTGTTTTTTTTCCCCCACACTAGAAATCAAACTTAGTACATTGTACTTGCCAGGCAGGCACATGCTGATTTTTAATGTCTCACCAAGCTGACAGCCAGCCTTCAACTTGTGATCCTTCTGCTTTAGCCTCCTGAATAGTAGCTAGGATTATGGGCATACACTACTATATGCATCTGGTTTATGGGAATTTTTATTAAGTTCCATTAACTTTACTTAAATGCGCACTCCCCAAAGCACTACTGAATTTCACCTTTTCATTTTCCATTAGAAAGCTTTGTTTCACACATTTTAGGAGATGTATAGGAGAAAAAACCTATACAGCTAATCATTAAGATTATCTTCTGACTTAAAAATCAGCTTTCAAATCAATACTTAGGATGGATTAGCAAACAGTTACACAATGCAATTAAAATACATTATCTGAAACTCACTAGTAGCAAAACAACATTTCCAAGAAGAATACCACTTGATCATAAACACAATTCTACCACTGGCCAAGGCTCTTCTAGTTTTCCAATGTCCACTCTGTTCCACTAAACACAGCCAGATATCATTTAGTGCATCTGGGGAAGAGATGGACTAGACTTACCCACAGGGAACAGCATGAGAAACACGGTCCACATTACATGTTGCCAGGCGCCCCCAGACAAACACACCACAATGCGGAGTAAAGGCACCACAAATACTCTGCATGTAAAATGAAGTCATGTGTCAATAAGCTCTGGGAAGTAGGAAGTCCATCTGTCCTTAAAATACAAGTATGCAATTGTTACAAAGCCATAGGAAGTGGTTTTATAAAATGTAATTTTATTTTATGTTACTCTGCTGTTACACAGGGCATAACATTTTCACAAGGCTTTTTTGGGACTACAGTCAATGATTAGCTACACACAGTAGTGATCCAACTCTCTAAGGAACAATCACTAAACAAACTGGACACCCTCTCACATGTGCACAAATCTGCATGGAAAAGTACTAAAGTTTTAGACTTGGATTCATGTATTTTATTTCCCCTTTCTAGTGTATTAAGAAATGACATGCACTTTAATTTGCCAAAAGCAATGCTTGGATTCTGGCAGCAACATGCTACTTCTATTACACAGTAAAGTGAATACCAGAACTACAAAGGCAGGAGGTGTAAGTGAATTTTTATTGGGAAGGGAAATAGTCAACTTAAACAGCAGCAAATGAAGGTGAATAAGGAAACTTCTGTTGTCACAGACAGACATAACCTCCATCAAACTCAATTGAGAAGGTTTTTCAATTTGTGACCCCCCAGCCCAGAGACACCAAGTGCTTTCCCATTCAATCTAATACTTTTGGATTCCTACCAAAAA
>PVKA01002879.1:0-76738 GCA_004027165.1 Ctenomys sociabilis
AAAAAAAAAAAAAAAAAAAAAAAAAAAAAAAAAAAAAAAAAAAAAAAAAAAAAAAAAAAAAAAAAAAAAAAAGAATGTCAAAATGATGAAGCAGAACATGAAACCAGTCACAAACCCTTTTGGTATATGAGGCCGCCTGTGATTACCAGACCCTGAGTCCATGAATTTGATCCTCGTTTCAGTCCCTTCTGCCCCCTTCTGCATTGCACTATCCCAGGGAAACCTGTCTTCACGTCTTCCATAGAGGATCCTTCTCCTGTGTGCTCCATGGGTCTCTGTAGCCCACTCTACATGGCCACTCAGGATTGCTCTGCCTTGCGCCTGTGAGCAGCATTGCCCTGCTGTACACTGTCCTGCAGTAGCTCTCGCTTGCAAGCCCAAACCCCCTTACAAGGTACTGCTTCCTCCCAGCCTGTACTCCCACATCATGCCCTTCCTTCCAGTTGTGTTGGATACTGAGAAGCTTGCTTGAAGTCTCTGCAACCTGTCCCTGCAGTCTGAGGATTTTTTCTATTTGGTTACCTTCTGCTCTTTCTGCAGGCATCATCTCCCACTTGGAAGCCCTCCTCATCTCATCTCTGGGGCAGGTCAGGTACATATTGCACCTCCACCCTTCTCCCATATATCCATGCTTCCCCTGCTGCAGCAGTCACCTGCTGGAGTGTGGTAAGCACTGGGCAAGTCTTATCCTTAAGACCAGAGTCACTGTGGTGTCTTTTAAGCAATGAATGGATAAATGAGTACTTTTGCCTTCCAATAGCATTATTCCTCTCTAGTTTGGAGCCGTCAGGCTTCCCAAAACTAAGCTATTCAAGTGCTAGCAAAAGGCATGGCCCCGTTCCTTGCTGTTTCCTCTTGGAGTCTATCAAATAAAAGCAACTACTTTCTTGCCCACAACCTCATTTACCTCCACTAAACCTGGCCTCCACACTGAGAGATTTTTTTTTTTTTTTTGCTTTATGAGACAGGTTCTTCCTACGTAGTTTAGGCTGGCCTTGAATTCACTACAGACACCAGGCTGGCCTCAAATGCATGACGATCCTCCTGCCCCAGCTTCCTGAGTGCATATACCACCATGTCTGGCCACACTCAGATCTGATTTCCCTCTAGATCTAATTTCTCTTTAGGTCAACTTTATGTTCATGCTGAGTCCCCATTTCTCTCCAACCCATCTCTTCCTGTGCATTCAAGATAAACGTAAGCACAATTCTGTACAGGAACTTTTTTTTTTTTTTTTTTTTTTTTTGGTCTTTTTTGAGACAGGGTCTCACTATGCAGTTCAGGCTGGCCTTAAGCTCACTTTGTAGCTCAAGCTGGTCTCGAACTCACAACAATCCTCCTGTCTCAGCCTCCCGAGTGCTGGGATGTAGTGGGGGGTGTTGAGCAGTTCCTCCCTGTTATGATTTAGCTCTCACAAGGCACACAAAGCCTCCTGTGTTTGAAAGGTGATTGGATTGTGGGAAGCTGGCTTGTGGTTGGAGGTGGGGTTGGGCAGAAGAGGCAGTCACTGGGGCGTGGCCTGGAGGGTTATCTCCATCCCAGCTTCTTCCACCTGCTGTGAGCAGCTCTCCTCTGCTGGGCTTCTCTGCCATGCCATTCTGCTATGGAGCCAGCAGGCTGCAGGGACTGAAACTTCTAAAATGTGAGTCAAAATCGACTCCTCCTTTAAGTTATGGGTGTTGGGGATGGTGTCACAGTTCTGGGAAAGTGACCAAAATCCTCTCTTACAAAATCCTGACCTCAGGGCTTATTGATGAGGAGACCTGTCAGTATGGGAAGGCACTGGAGCAGAAGCCAGGGTCATTAGCACTCTCGCCTGAACCTGAATGCAACTCCTTAAAAGTGTGCTTTCTGCTAGCCACGTTGCTCAGGAAGTCAGACAACAACTCAGCATAGTAGCTGGAGGGCATTTTAAACAATGAAGTCATTAGCAGCAGCAATAACCAAAATCCCAAATGTAAAAAGCATGGCACCAAGTAGGCCATGACATAGACCTTTGTTTCTTGTATGAAAGATGAAATAGGAGGATTGAGCACCGCTTTGTTCTCAGCTGGAAGAGCAGTACATCAGCAGACTCAAATTTACTACCACACGGTCTGTGTCCAGGAAAGTCCTGAGGTATGTTATGGAGTAGGCGGGTTTGCAATTGCGGAATCCATCAACAGCAAGAGGTGATTATGTAGACCAATGAACTTGCAGTCTGATTATCATCTTATCCACCAATGATAGGGTGTCTGATTGTCACCTTATCCATCCATGAGCTGGCAGTCTGATGACTGTCACCTTATCCATCAAAAAACTGGGGGTCTGACTTTCAGCCTGCCTATCCAAAAGATAGCCGGGGATCAAGCTATGAAAAATAAGGCAATGCCGGGCGTGGTGGCGCATGCCTGTAATCCCAGCACTCGGGAGGCTGAGGCAGGAGGATTGTTGTGAGTTCGAGACCAGCCTGAGCTACAAAGTGAGCTTAAAGCCAGCCTGAACTGCATAGCGAGACCCTGTCTCAAAAAGACAAAAAAAAAAAAAAGAAAAATAAGGCAATGGAGGGAGAACAGGATGAGCACAGTCAGAGAAACAAGGTCAGAAAAGAAACGGTGAATAAGAGCCTGAGGGGAGTGCAGGGACTCTGGGTCCCCAGGGCCACTCCATGAAGCTGAGCCTACGAGGGGAGCTTTCAAACCAGCCTTGGTGTGCGTGTGCCAGGGAATCAATTAAGGATGCACGTGAAGTGTGAGGCCAGCCCCTCTTAATTACTGCGCAGGTGCCCGTATTATTTACGTGTTCTGGCTGTGGGTTCAGCTCTCTGCCTCTGTAAAATTCAAGGAGGGAACATGGTAGCCTCCTGTTTACTTGAAGGCCAGAGGACAGAGGCAGAGTGACCTGTCTGCAGTCCTCTACTGAGCCCAGGAGGGGGTTAGTGGGTCACCTGAGCTGTGCTCACTGCAGCTGTTAATGTGTTTGAAGTTTTAGGAACTTTAGGAACTGAAGTTTTGGTACCTGCTCAGGGAACAAAGCAGTCAGGAGGTGCAACAAAGCTACCCTCATCTCACCCCAGAGAGTTTTTTGAGGTGCATAATGCTGGGCTCTTGAAGCATGATCCATAAAGTGAAAAAAAGTTTCATTATTAAGAGCAGTGAAAACACTATATAATTTTCCAATTAACAAAATAAAAAAACCAAACCCATGCTCTCAGGTCTCAATTTCTACCTTGAGCATAGCTTGGCCACCTTGATCTACCCACACATCTTGAAAGTAGGCAGAGGTGAAATGAGTTGTCCCGAGCTGAAAGCTCTGTTCGAGGTGGGCTGGGAGACAGCACCCCTCTGCCCTCATGTCTGGGGTTGGCTCTCCTGGTCCTTATGGTGGATCAGTGACCCTGAGCGTTTCTGAGAGCCTTTGTTGTACACAGGGAGACAGCCACTAATTTGGCCAATTCCAAGCAGAAAAGCTTGAGTATAGATTTCATATCTGAGTTTTTTAAGTGCTGGTAAAAGTTGCATTAAGTTATCAAATGCACTGAGATCCTGGCTTCCTCGCCAAGTGACTGTGGCGTTGGGAGGTGGCTCTGAATCCCAAAGAAAAGAAGAAGTGTTTTGTTTAGATGCTTGGGGAAAATGGGGTTTGATCCAGTTACCTCTAAACTAATCTAATCCAGATGGTGTTCGCTGAATAGCTTTCTGAGGTTGGTACCTGCACACCCAACAAGGTGTTCATTTTTATGGGATTTGAAATGTTGGATTGAAAAGCACAGAGGAGCTGCTACCAGACCTCTTCAGGATAAAATAGTAACTATAACCTAAAGATTGGAATTCAAGACCAACACATTTAAAGTAATTTTGAAAATTGATTACTGCTATCAGAGTACTACTATTATTTGTGGTACTGGGTTTAAACTCAGGGCCATTGCACTGAGCTACATTCCCAGCCCTATTTTTATTTTTATGTTGAAACAAAGTCTTTTTAGCTTACTAAGTCATCCAGGCTGGGATTTAACTTGCAGTCCTTCAGCTTCAGTCCCGCGGAGTACTGGATTACAGGCATTCACCACAACACTAATTTAGAGTAATTTTTACTGATTCCACCCTCTCTTTTCTCCTCTCCCTTCATCTTTCTATACACATCAACAATAGACTGAAAAATATTCTAAAAATTTATATATGCGCTGAACATGTAAAGTTTTTGTTCGTGTTTGCTAAATAATACAGTATAAACACTACACAGCATTTGTATTGTATTTGGTATTATAAGTAACCTAGAGATGAGTTAGAGTATGTAGGCGATAGATTTTTTTTCAAACATTGTGCCTTTTCATATAAGGGCTATGAGCATGTGGCCGTATAGAGGTCTGTAGGAGCCATTGGGGTGCCCAGGGATTTGTTGTGTGCCCACCCCATCTGTATTTGCAAATAGAAATTTTCCTTTGATGACAGGGTCTCACTATGCAAGGCAGGCTGGTCCAAACTCACAGGGTCCGCCTACCTTAGCCTCCCAAGTACTGGGATTACAGGCATCTATGTGTATCACGTAGCGAAATCTTAAGTACTGGGTAATGCTGGTAGCTGATGAGGGCTTTCACTTACTCTCACCCTTGGTCAGCTCTTGCTTCTCCAGTCTTCTTCACTCGTGTCCTCACTCATCATTATTCATTCAAAAATGGTTCTTTGTTCTACTGTCTGCCAGACTCTATCTAGGTGATGAGGATGTAACCAGAACCAAAGCAGACTCCCGTTTATACTCCAAAGGAAAGAAACAGGCCCTGTGTCTCTGCCTATGGAAGCACAACAAAGGCTTGTACTCCAGGTGGTGGGCCTGCAACCCCAGGATGATGACTTCTCAGTCAACAACAGGCTGCACACGCCGTGGTAGGCCTGCGCAGCTATGATATAGCCGATGTGTGTTGTAGGACACCCCGGCTAGGTCTGCGCCAGAACACGCTGGGATATCCATACAACTATAAAATGGCCTAATGATGGTTCTCATTGTGTATTCTTGTTTCCTAGTGATGTATGATCGTATATATGTGAATGCCTATGCAGAAAAAGATCACTTAAAATTTATATGGATATGTAGGGGAAAGCAGACAGCTTGATGAGTCAGTGGGCCAGTGTACAGAAAGACAGAAGGAGATGATGGAAGGAAAATAATGAGGGGCAACTGAGTGGCTGACTATTAAAAGCCAGCATTAGTGAAAGGGCTTGAAGTCCAGAGTAAGCAGATGCTGTCTCTTTACAGGCAGGGAATGCAGCCAGGTGTAGTGTGGCACTCCCAGAAGATGCAGAAACACTCGCTTCCTGAGACAGAAAGTCATAGAGCCAGGGCTTTGTTGTCAAGTCTTAGTGGACAATTTCCAGGTTTTATTTTTTCCATTATTGAGGAGTTTGAGAGGGTTTTATTCCCATACACTTTGAGATGTCTCTAAATGCTTTTAAAACAATGGTGTAGATGGGAAGTTTATAGTTTTATGCCTTTGGAAATTGAATTATTTGGCTCTAAGGTAACTGGGCAGCTTTACTGTAGAGAGCATGGCTGTGTTTGTTGAGGAGGGTGCAGAGAAAGTGGATTTCAGGAATTTCTAGGCTTAAAGTAACATACAGAAATTAAAAGACACATCCAGATTAGCACTTAGCTGATCATTTAACTGATTCTTTTCAGGGTGTCAGGTGTTGTGTTTATTTCTCTTTTTTAAAAAAATGTATTTAGGACAGGGTCTACAGGGTTTCACTACACAGATCAGACTTGTAGTAGTCTTCCTATTTTTCAGTCCCCCAAGCACCAGGATTACAGGCATGCGCCACCACGCCCACTCTCAGTCTCATCTCAGCATGCCCCAGGGGCGGGGCTGGCATGGCATGCCAGGGATTGAACCCCAGTCCCTGCATCTGCCTAAGCAGGCACTTGCCTTCATTGTGTTTATTTCTATCAAAAATGCTTCCCAGCCGGGCATGGTGGTGCATGCCTGTAATCCCAGCACTCGGGAGGCTGAGGCAGGAGGATTGTTGTGAGTTCAAGAACAGCCTGAGCTACAAAGTGAGTTTAAGGCCAGCCTGAACTTCATAGTGAGACCCTGTCTCAAAAAAAAAAAAAAAAAAAGAAATGCTTCCCAAACTCAGACCTGAGTTTGGCCTGAACACATTCAGGGCCTAATCCCCTGCACGTGAGTGAGCTCTTCCTTTGGGGTAATTTTATAGAACTTCAAAGCAAATATCATCCACTTTTCTCCCAGGTTTCTTCATCCTAAAATAAAAACCTTTTCTCTTTTTGAGGTCCCTTTTCCACCCAATTTCTTTTTCTTCTCATACCTTGATGACATGAGTCCATTTACTATTATTATTATTATTATTATTACAATCAAAATACTTCTGGGTGGGTAATTTTATAAAGAAATTGGGTACATTTGGGCTTGTGGTTCTGGTCCAAGGTCAAGGACCATCACATCTTGGGGGTGACAATGTCTTGAGATATCATGAGACACTGCACAGTGAGAAAAACAGAACACATGTGTGTCTGTATCCTCTGGGTTTTGTTGTTTGTTTTTTGAGTCAGAGTCTCTATGTAAATTAAGCTGAACTTGAACTCACTATGTAGCTCAGGCTGTCTCAAACATGAAACAACCTTCCTACTGGTGTTGCTGTTTGATACAGGGTCTCACTATGTTCTGGCTGGTTTTGAGCTCATTGGCTCATTGGCCTTGAACTCATAGCGATCCTCCCTTCTTTAAGCTCCACAGTGCCAGGATTACAAGAGTGCACCACCACATCAGACCTGCTTCGTCTTCTTACAAAGCCACTCCACTCTGATCCCTTTGTCTAGTCTTGATCATCTCCAAAGATGCCCTCCAAACAACGCAGTCAGATTAACATTATACTCTCTTAATCCCTCATTTTTAACAAATGGACCCTTGGGGGACACACTCAAACCATAGGTAAACTGTAGCACTCATGTCTGTTCTTAACACCTCAACTCTAAAGTAGGCAAAAAAATGTCTCATTTTTGTGGAGGAGGAAACAGAGCTACAGTGGCAGTGCTCAGGGTGCCAGATAAGCCCTGATATAAGGTGTCACAGAACCTGATTTCCTTCCTCTCAGGCAGCCCACTGCCTCTTTTTCTCTTCTTGGCACTTCACAGTCAGACCAAGTCTCCCTGGAGCACAAATTCAGCCTGCCCCTGTCCCCCTCCCTTCTCAACAAGCATGTCCTATGAGCCCATGGCTTCCGTTTTTGCCTGTATAATTTTTAAGTGGTAGCATGGTAAACATTATGATCAAGAGGCTAATTAATGAGGCCTCAAAGCCCTTTAATCTCCTTACTAATTTAATTTACTTTAATTATAGCTTTGTAGTAGCAAGGCCTCAACTCAAAGAAATGGTTCCCCTAATAAAGATAGGAGGTAACATGGAATGGGGGTTGAGGTGTTTTGAGTGAGAGGTTTTGATATTCCTTAAGTCAGTATTACTGTCTTTATACTTCATACCAGCACCAGCAGGCAGGGTAGGCTAGGTCCTGAAACAGACGAAGCCCAAATCTCTGTGGCATAGTGGAATAGATGATTACTCCCTGCTCATGCCATGGTACTATGCAACTGGGGAAGGGGGGAGGCTGTGCCTTGTGTTGTCAGTGAAGGATCTGAGCCCCATCCCTCCTATGCCTCCCCCGTCTTCTGTGGCCAAAAGCTATTCTTTGTCCACATGGGGCAGCAGATGGTACAGCAAGGAGTGGAGGGTCACATGGTCGGGGAGTACAAGGGCCAAAGTGCCAGACATCACTTCTGTCTTCTTCCTGTGGCCCAGAGCCTTCCACTGGCCACCCGAATGCAAGCTGGAATGCTACAAAACATATTCCTCCCATCCAGAAAAGAAATGTTGCCTCTGCCCTCTTAGACTCAGTTAAACTCACTCTTCCTTTGCTTTGATTGGAAATCTGAGTTCATCAGTTGTGAGCAAGAACCAATTTTGTCATCCGCATCCCTTGTGACCCTTTTCAGGTATCTGAGACACAGACTGATGATTCCAGTTCTCTATGGTTCAACCTCTTAGTCCACACTTGGGTCCAAACGAAGGATTTACCTCAGGTCTAACTTCATTTTTTGGTCGTTTTGTGGTGCTGTGGCTTTAACTGAGGGCCTTGTGCCTGCTAGGACAGCTCTGCACTGCTGAGCTATCCCCCCACTCTAACCTCACCTTTGATCTTGTTGCTTCTGCTGTGTGCAACCCAGTCCTGAGCTCTTTACCCATCGTGGGGCCTCACTTGCAGCCTTGGGAACACTGGCTCATTGCTCTAAGCAAATTTGACAAACACAAAGGAGGAAAAACTCTCCATTTCTGGAAAAACATTTGAAACATGTAGAGACACCACTATTTGTGAATACAAGGGTGTGTTCTCTTATCTACAGTATTTGTAAAACCAAGGTGCCACTTAATTTTAAAAAAGAAAGAGAGGAGGAAGAGAAGGCAAAGATACAGCAATGGAATTCCATTCTCTTCCCAGAAGTAAGATTGTGAAATTGGTTAGCGGACTTTAGCTATGGTTGTGGGGCCAATAACTGATGCCCTTACATCCTGTTCTGAGTGACTCAGGCAACTGCAGCCCTCAGGAAACCTGAATTTTGTTGGAGAGTCTCTAGATTCAGAAAAGAAAGAGACAAAGAATTCACAGACCATTTGGTGCCTTCTAAATATTGTCAGACCTTAATTATGATGAAGAAAGAAAGGAGGAAAGGAGAAAGGGAGGGAAAGGAAGAGGGAAGGGAAGAAGGCAAAAGGAGGAAGAAAAAGAGAAGGAAAGGAGGAAAGAGAGGAGACCCCCCTTCTTAAATACATACTCAGCATGACATCAATGGTCTATAAGGGCAGTTACCCAACTGAGTTGTCCAGAGCCCAGGGAGACTGATTGAGAGGACTTGGGAGGCTGAGGCAGGAGGATCTTTGTGAGTTTGAAGCCAACTTGGGCCAGATAGTGAGTTCAAGGTCAGCCTGAATTATATAGTGAAACCCTGTCTCAAAAAACAAAAAACAAAGAGAGCCAAGCAGCTGCCCAGCCTGGGAAACACTCTTGGTGGACTCACTGATGCTGCAGGCCAAGAGGGAGCACGGAGCTCTGTGGGGCAATGTTCCCACTTTTGTAGGCCTCCCTTCCTTGAGAAATACAGAAAATTATGTTTTCTAACAGTGTTTATGAAAAGAGTAACGTTTTAACATTACAAATAAACATTTTCTTCAATCTAAAAAACAAAACAAAATGAGTTGTGCAGCATTTTACCAACAGAGCCCTGTGTTAATTTATGTTATTCAAGATTTGCAACATCATAGAAATACCTAAGAGTTATGAAGTGGTTTATGGTGGATAACAGATGATTGTGCCTATTATATTACTTGTCTCTCCTAACAAAACTTGGGGACACCAATTCTGAGAGTTGTCAGTCATGCACCCTAATCCAACTTGAGCCTTCTTCTTGGCACTTGTAATCCTTTGCTCTCCTCACTGCCATCACTGGATTGCTCATGGTAAAGCTGCTGGAGCTGTCTGGGATTCTGAAATCAGCTGAGTTAGATCCAAGTCTTAGTGCTGACCTCTGCAGAGATCAAGTGACTGTCTTCTTAAGAACAATATGTTCTTACCAAAACCTACAGAGGGAAGGTTATAGCTGTAGCACACACATAAAAAGAGCAGAGTATTCCCCGATAAATAAACTAATGATGGCTCAGAAGGTCCTAGAAAGACAAGAACAATCCAGATCTAAAAATTATAGGACAAAAGAAATTTTAAAGATCAGAATGGTAATGAGTGGAATGAAAACTAAAAGGATCAGTGAATGAAAGAGTTGATTCTTAGAAAAGACAAGAAGGGGTCTGGGGATAGGAGATGCTCGAGAGAAGGGAGCAGAAGCTGAGTACAAAGGATCAAGTTGTAGTGTGTGTGCACTGGTTTGACCACAACGAATGTATTTACTATGCCCTGCAAAAATATACCAGTAAAAGTTGAGAAGAAAAAAGAATGTGTTTAAGCTGAACCTATAGATGCTTGGGGCCAAAAAAAAAAAAATGAGTATTGAACAAAATGTGTGCCAGCTCTGGTTTCTGGAAGCCTTAGGGCAGGTGGGGAATCTACCTGTGAGAAATCCTGTGATGAAGTATAGTTCTTGGTTCAGCCCGTACATCCCATGCTTCTTTTCTTCACTCCAGTTTATGTGGGCCATTATTCCTCTGGGACACTTTGGGACACTTGCCATGATTCTTTGAAAATCAGTCATCTGTATCACTCTGGTCATTCTTTGAGTAGATTATGTCCAAATGAGTTTTCATTGTAGATGTGATGGGAATGCTGATCCCAGGATGATTTCTCTGTATTTTCCCAAAGATGGAGGAAAGCTCCTGTCACTCTTTCAGGGCTTGTGCCACAAGTATCTAAAGGAACAGAATTAACAGAGAATGCATGTGCAACATAGGAGGATTTTGTTAGGTAGGCTTACAGATGGGGGGCGCGAGCACATGAAGGCCGTTTGCCTGCTGGAGAGGCCATAGGTCCAGCAGCTGCCTAGTCAGGAAGATGGAAGCTATAGAGCAAGAGGCATCAAGGGTGCAGCATCAGCCTGAGGTCAAATGTCAAAGGCCTGCAAGACCACTGGGGGCCACTAGTCTTCATTAAAATGCTGAAGAAATCAAGACTTGGAAACTAGAGTCAAAGGGCAATGGAGCCACTCAAAAATGAGCTCCTCAAAACAGGGCTGCTTCTCTCTTTCCCTTTACTCTTTTATTCTTCCCAGGTTACAAGGCTGTTGCTTTCTGCTACCCACAACCCAGCTGGATCTTCCCTACTCTGTTTGCTAAGGTACATGTCAGCCACCTCCAGTATTGCCCAGAATTGTGCTTTATAAATCTGCAAGGCAGGTTTTTTTTTTTTGTTTGTTTGTTTTTTTTTTATTTCAGGGAAGGGTCTCTAGGGTGTTCAGGGTCTCACCACTGGATTCAACTTGTAGTGACCCTCCTGTTTACAGCCTCCCAAGAGCTGGGATCACAGGCACATGCCACCACGCCCAGTCTCAGTTGCTGTCTCATCATGCCCCAGGGATGGGACTGGCATGGCAAGCTTGGGGATCAAGCCCCTAGTCCCTGACCCCTGCACCTTCTTGCAGGCACTTTAATCTGCTGTGCTATTTGACTGGCCCTTGCGAGGCAGTTTTTAATTCACTCAAAGTGACATACAATTAACGGTCACAGAGCTCATTTTCCAGGAGCTCTTTCTCCTTGTTTAAAAATGAACACATTAAAAACCTTTATCTAAGCTACTCTTAAGGCCTTCCCAATCCAAGCCTTTTAAGATATTCCTTTAAGAAAAGTTCCAGCCTGACTGTAACTATAGGAGAATCTGCTGATCCACAGTTTCACAGAGAAGATCTTGGAGTGCATCACAAACTGTTCTCAGGTCCCTGCACTGTGCAAAGCTGAGGGAGACGATCTGTGACCGCTCTCTTCTCATTTTCCACCCTTAACCAGGATCACCACAGTATCTCAGGCTGTACTGGACTGTAAGGCCTGACTTTTTAAGAGTATGCACTTTCATCTTCTTTTAGAGTATTAACCTCTTGCCTATAAATACATAGTTAGAATGTGAAAAGCCTCTGCTGAGACTGTTAAAAAAGAAAGCATTCTGACTCATCCAGTGCAAAGGAAAATTTGATCCAGAGAGCTGTTAATAAAAGCTGCATTGGCAGTTGGTTTTTTGTTTGTTTTGTTTGATTTTTGCCTTTTGAATCAGCCAAAAAACTGAAGTGTGCAAATGCTAAATGGCTCACTGCATGTCCCCGACCCGCTGGGATGAGTGGCTTGTCACTGGGAAGACAGATCCACACTATAAAGGCAATCAGGTTGGGCGTGGCGCCTCTGTCATCTGTGCTTTGTTCTAGGTCAGTCTTGGTGGAAGGCTGCCGCTCCACCCTGCATCCCACCTTCATCCAGGGCTGCACCTGACCCGGAGCCCCTCTGCACTCTAGTCACGTCATGCTTGCTTCCAGCAACCTTCTCCATCCACCCTTGCCTCTGTGGCCACTCAGACATTTCCATGACCCGCCATTGCTGTGCCTTCCGAGGAGTTTTGGCCACAGCTCGCTGCTGTGATCACCACTGTCTGGCCTTTCTGGCCCTCCGAAGAACTGATCCCCGGGCCTCAGCCCTCTCTTCTGTTCATTGTCTTCCCTGTATTTACAGGGGAGCCCAGGGTTCTTGCCAATCCTCACTCTCAAACTTGTTGGACCTCCGACCACATGAAGAAAACAGACTTTACACATAGTCTACATACATAATTACATATACCTACGCATATATGCATTAGCTTCTTTCAACATTAATTCAACCATAGTTATTTAAAAATTTCCCCCAAACCTCAGATCTTAAAACTATACCCCTACAGCCCCCTTCGCTTATCTTCATCTGGTTGTTGTACTAGTCATTTATATTAACTATATTAATTTCCTACGGCTGCTGTAGCAAATTATCACAAACTTGGCTGCTTAAAACGACACAAATTTAATCTAGCGGTTCTAGAAGTCAAAGTCTAAGATAAAGGCGTTGCTTAGGCCGTCCCCTGTTTTTGCCATTTCCGGAGACTACAGTGCTTCAGTGCAAGGCTACATCAGTCCAACCCTAGTTCCAGTCACATCACTTTTTGATTCTTTTTTATATTATGTATTTAGTACAGAGTCTACAGTGTCTCACTACACAGATTGGACTTGTAGTGATCCTCCTGTTTTTTAGCCTCTCAAGTGCTGGGATTTTAGGCATGCACCACCACACCCAGTCTCAGTTGCTGTCTCAGGACGCCCAGGAGGCAGGGCCACCAGGGCAAGCTGGAGATCGAAGCCCCAGGCCCCGCATCTGCCTAAACAGGCACTTTAATCTGCTGAGCTATCTGGCTGGCCCTACATCTATTTTTTTGACCTTTGTGTTTGTCTCCCTTTAAGAATTTCTATCATGTTGGACATTTCTAGATAATCCAAGATAAATGCTCCCTGAAGACCCTGATTGGGCCAGCAAGATAGCTCAGTGGATTAAGTGCAAGCACAGGCACCAGGGTTCAATCCCCAGTACTATATGCCTTGTTGGCCCCACAGAGACTGCTCATAGTGGTGCGCACCTGTAATCCCAGAGTTAAGACCCATGGACTTCTTTAGGGGACACCTTTCTGCCTATTGCATGAACCTTTTTTATTTTTCCAACTTCTATTCAGTTTTCAACCTTTTCTAAACAGTTTCATGTTGCCACCCACTATCCAAACATGTTCTTTCAAGCACTGTCCATGTTGCTTACACCGTGGGAAGTGGTAGTTGTCCTTCCTGATCTTTTGAGCTTTTGCTTATAGAATAATGCTTGTAAAACAATAATATGATGGAGGTTGGGAGTGGGAGGCTTAAGCTGCCTCACTGTGCTTGGGTGTTTTGATGTAAATGATCCCAAAACACCCAGTTCTGGTGAGTGGAGTTGGACCATGTGATAATTAGCATAAAGAAACATAATGGCCTAACACATCTTAGGATTCCTTTTCACCAAGATACTAGTCTGTGGAGCTGGCAGGAATCTGAGAACAAGCTCCCTTCTGTATACAGTTCTGTCCCTAAAGAGCCTTGCCATTTCCCTTATCTAGCCAGAGTAACCCAAATTGGGAATAGTAACTCTGTCATATCTGAGGATTAGTTTGACATTGTAGCTGCCTGGCCACTCATCAGGACTCTGGGAATGATAGAACAAGGGACAGAAAGTCCTAACAAGGAGCCTGAGAAAGCTAAGACCCACCAGAAGCACCTCAGGGTGGATGCTGGCCTAGAGGGTGCATGAGTGTTGCCCTGAGTTCCTGGAGGCAGAATAGAAGAGGATGAAATGGTCAGTGCTCAGCACTTTAGCAGAGCCCTAGGGAGCCCTCTAGGAGGGTTTCAGTATGGCAGGGTGCACTGTGAGGCTGATGGTGCTGTTCTGCCACACAGGACCCTCAGAATCACAATGGTGCCAGATGTTTTGCTGTTCCTGTCAGCTTTGCTTCTCTAAGTCATTCTTCCAGTGGTTTTCAAGGGTGGAAATAAAAGGCGTTCAGAAATGGAGCTCAGGCCTGGGTTAGGCCTACCTGTAGCTATTCACAGCCTGTCTTCATCAGAACATTATGCATGGGCAAATGGGACCAATGCAGGCCAGACTGCCTTGGTCCCTTTGACTCCTAGAAACTCAGAGAGCTGGGTGGGTGACTTTTTCCAGAAAGTATATTTCTGAGAGGATTTTGAAACTGTGTAGGAATGAAGGATGCACTGGTCATTGGTGTGGGAATCAAGGTGTTCTGAGGTGGCCTTTCCTCTCCCTAGCTCCTCAGAGGCCTATGGCTACCGACCACATTTCCCACACACCTCACCAAAAAGTCCCTGGCTGTGTTCCCAGCAGCCTTGCTCTTGACCTCATGAGGTGTGAGAAGGAAGAAGAAATCTACATTTTTGGGTGAACCTTCCTTCCTGCTTTCTGAAAAATTCTCCAGTGGCTGTCAGCCTTTCCTCAGAGCTCCTCACAGAACAGGCACAGCACAGCTCCCTCCACCTGCCTGAGGAGAATGTGAGGAAGTCATAAATCTCAGGTAGCTGAACGCATCAGAAATTCATTCTCTTCCAGTTCTGGGGGCCAGAGGTCAGAAATAGAGGTGTCAGCAGTGCCTTGTTCTCACTGAAGGCTCTGAGAAGAATCTATTTTTGCCTTTTCCAGCTTTTTGTGGCCAGAAATCCTTGCTTCCCTTAGCTTTTAGATGCATCCTTCCAGTCTTCATGTCTTCCTTCTGAGTCTCCTCTACTTCTTTAAGAACAGTGCATAGTCATACAGTATTAGGAGTCCCTCTTTATTTATGGCTTTATTTTAACTGATTGTATCTGTAGTGACCCTATTTCCAAATAAAGTCACGTTCTGACTTTATTTACATGCACTTAAAACATGCATCTGGGGGAACACTATTGGATCCACTGCAAAGCCCCACCATTCGCCTTGCCTTACCCACCATGACATGTCTTCTTGGCAGGCCTTGCACAGCCCAGAGAGCCCTACCTGGTATTCTGTCCACAGCCAGGCAGGACCAGAGTGGTTCCCTGAGGTAGAACTACACCTCTCCCTCCAGGGAGGCCAAGGAGATCAGGGAATTCAAGTCTCCTTCATGACAGGCATCCACACACCTAGGGACACTCACTCAGCCCTTTTCCTCTTTAGAAAGGAGCTTTCAGACTCTGTGGCTCCTGGCCAATCCCCTAGTGCTTCCTGAAGGAGAAAGTGCCCTCCCAACTTCACAATGGGCCCAGCCATGACAGCTGCCTGCTGCTGCAGCCCCAGCTCGGGACCTCACTGGGAGAACTCTTTGCACCAGCTTCTAGGGAGGCTGCATCATATACCTTCCAATCCCAGGAGCCTCTTTCCCAGGCACCTATGTCCTCCTGCTTCTAAGCCCATGAAGGAGTGGTGGGTTCCTGGTCCTCCTATAACCCAGCTGAATGTTTTCCAGGTTACCTAACCAAACTCCTGCAAAACCACACCGCCTATGCCTGTGATGGGGACCATTTGAATCTCCAGTGCCCTCGGCATTCTACGATAAGTGTCCAATCAGCATTTTATGGGCAAGATTACCAAATGTGTACTTCCCAGCAGCCTGACTCCCAGAGGGAAGACAGCTTAAACTGTGTGGCACCTACCACCTTGCAGGTATTGCCTTTTGTAGATATGTTAAGATGATCAAATGGATTTCTCTCTCTCTCTCTCTCTCTCTCTCTCTCTCTCTCTCTCTGTCCCTCCCTCCCTTGCTGCCTCTCTCCTTACCCATATGTATCCATATGTATTTGTGAAACAAACCTGATCCATAAAAATCACCAGTTTTACAAGTAGGCTGTTATTTGCTTCTTAAACAGTTCTTTGCCATACAAATACAGATAGAATCCCTACCTACTGGACAGCACCCTAGTACAACTACAATAGGAGTTTGCTTGCAGGCAGACTCCTTATGACAGTGAAGCAAAGAATAACCATGTTATGCTTCAGCCACTAGGCCAACACCTCCCGTGAACACACTAGTAGAAAAGGGGTTCTTCAGTGGGACAAGCTCTCTCTGTGAAGCAGATGTATGAGGTCACAACCGATTTGTTAGACAATGCATTTCAGAAAGAAAAGTATCAAAGGCTGGCTTCTGTTTTCTAGCATTTGTAGATAATCACGCTGTTCTCACTTGGACTTATTTTGAGAATCCTCTGCTGAATTTGCCTTCTTCTAGCTAGAACTAGGAGTTGGGGGGATTTTGAGTCATTCATGGTACATAATTGAGAAAAGAATTGGGAGAAAAAAGGTGAAAGTAATATTTTAATAATGGTTTTAGAATATTTATGGCTTTCAAATGGTTTAAAAAATTATTCCACCACCCCTGGTCCCTCAGAATTTAGGTTGTTGGCTGAATTACTTAGTCTTAGTTTTTTCTGATGTCTCCTAAATCCCATATAAAACATTGAAGGCAGCGTGTTTAGAGTAAATGTTAAGTTAGAAGTTAGTTTCTATGGCTCTGCCATAGGAAATGTGGATAAATACACATTTACTAGAAGGATAAAGTATTTTGATACTGTATTGTTCTTCCTAAGGTCTAAAGGAGAGATAAAAATAATAAGATATGTGAAGATCTTTATGATTCTTGTACTATTTGATTTCATCCCAAGAATTGTAGTGTTCAGGTAGCGATGTGATTTGTGAAAACACCAGGTAGTCAGAGAGAATGCACTGGAATGACCTTCCTGGACATGGCTTCCATATGAGACAAATGATTGTTTCCCCGTGTAACTGACCCTGCCTCAATTCCTCCCCTCAGTGCTCTGTTCTGGAGCCATTTCCTTGCTAGCATGCCCTGCACCCCACCAACAGTCCTGCCCCTCATCCTTGGTAACTACACTGCCTGCTACCCTCGTAAATGTATGAACTAGCGCTGGCCAGTGCCCAAAGGGTGTAAGTGCTACTCCGTGAAAGTATGAACTCTTGGCAGGCTGGAGTCCCTGCCTTAGCTAGGTACCCCCCAGGGAAGAGGATGTCCTATGAGGCTGTCAAGTCAGCATTTGCGAACACCGTCCTGATGCTGTTCAGAGAGCTCCTTTGCCAGAAGCATCCCCACACACTGCTCTTTTTTTTTTTTTTTTTTGGCAGAACTGGGAATTGAACTCAGGTCCTTGCGCTTGCCAGGGAAGCACTTATTCCACTGAGCCATCTCCCAGGCCCTGCACTGCTCTTTTATGCAGAGATTGAGAAGCACCTTCCTTTAGGACTTTGAATGTGTGCCAGGCTTGGAGGCAAGGTGCTTCCTTAGAGGGAAGGTGCTTAAGGGAGAGAGAGGACAGGTTAAGAGGACAGGTGACTGCCCCTGGCTGAGACTGTGATGAATGTCAACAGGAAGTCCTTCTCTCTTGGGAACAGCCTATCCTGGAGCCCACTTGAGTTTAGTGGAGGAGATTCTCGGTCCAGTCCTAGGGTATTAAGTAGATTCATAGAACTTTTTGACCATATGTGGAATCTTCTTTATCACAACCAAACCTCAGGCCTCTGAATTTATCCTATGTAGGTTACTGTTTGGAAATCAGGAACTGGAATAATAGCAGCAAAACACTGTCTCTTCAGTGAACCAGTGTGTGGTACTTAGTGAGCTTTCAAGGGGCAGATTCATTCACAAATGAGGGAGTTGCTTGGAGAAAACTAGTGTGTGTGTGTGTGTGTGTGTGTGAGAGAGAGAGAGAGAGAGAGAGAGAGAGAGAGAGAGAGAACTTGAGAACTTTTAGGCCAAACACTTCACAGAATGTGTCAGCATTTCACTAAGGGAATTGCTGTATAGGGGAAAGATGGGCCCTGTTTTCATGAGTTTGGTCAGGGAGAGAATCAACTTTTTAGTTTTTAATCTTGGAAAGAGTTTTGGAGTCTGAGGCCCTCCTCCCCATACCTTGTGCCCCTGGGGCCTGGGGAGGGCCTTTTCCAAGGGTAATGGCATGTGCTCTGATTTCTGATGGTCATTGTTATTTGGGGCCTAAAGTGAGGACCTCTCCTTGAAATCCCCTCCAGCCCAACATTCAGAGGTAACACTGGCTCTTGCCCATATCCCCTAAAGCCTCTGTATGTGGCATTTGTTCTGAAAGAACCAACCACAAAGCCAGCTGTGGCTGGTAGGGCACTGGCTCCCCACTGGGGCCTGGCTCGCTCTGTCAGGTTTCTCCCTGTGGGAGGAGGCAGACGGCAGGTGACCCATCACTCTCTTATATGTACTGCTAACTTCACAGCTCAGGCTGAATAGGGTGGCAGCCTGCTCCCCAGGGCCCAGAGCAGCCCAGGTGTGGGATCTGGTGGAGACTGTGTGTAGTTTACAAGCCTGTCCCTTTTCTACCCCTTCCTTCTTTCTAGAAGGTGCTGGACGAGTGCCAGAACCAGCGGGCCTGCCACCTCCTGGTCAATAGCCGTGTCTTTGGACCTGACCTTTGTCCAGGAAGCAGTAAATACCTCCTGGTCTCCTTTAAATGCCAACCTAGTAAGTAATTTCTGGGGATGGGAGAGAGTGGTGTCTTGGGTTGGTCCCTGCCTTCACTGACACTCCTGATAAAAGTTATTTGCTTACAGTGTTTGCCCAACTTTGAAACTTTTGCTAATAGGGGTGGGGTGGTAGGAGCCTCCTCAGTCCATGAATTTAAACTAAATTATTTCCCAATATATGAAACTCATATATAAGAGTAATTGGGGTGGTGCAGAAGTGCGGCTGCTTTCCCTCAAAATGAGGGGCTAACTCTGCTCTCTGGAGATAGTCTTGTTAGGAGGTTTGATTTTTTTCGAGGACCAACTCCATGGATGTTATCAGACCTCTCCTGTGGCCTCGGGGCCTGGTGGCCTTTCATTACCAGCAGGGACTCTGCTGACAATGTTTTTTCCCTGAGGAGAATGGGAGAGGACAAAGCCAGAGCACTCCCTTTTATTCTGATTCCTGAGCTTTTCTCCCTTGCCTTTTGCCATTTCTGCTATACACTGGTTTTATGAGCCAGAAGGAATCACTGTTCAGTAAAAGAATTAGCTTCCAGGTGTGGAGTATGTGCCTGGGGAAAAATCCAGGTAACCGGAGCAGGAGATGCTGACAGCGCATGGAAGGGAAATGATCATGACAGAGCCAAAACACAAGGGATGAGGGCCAGCCAAATAGCTCAACAGATTAAAGTGCCTGCAAGCAGGCTCAGGGGCCGGGAGTTCTATCCTTGGGCCTGCCATGCCGGCCGCACCCCAGGGCACACTGAGACAGCTATTGAGACTGGGCGTGGTGGCTCATGCCTGTAATCCCGGCTCTTGGGAGGCTGTAAACAGGAGAATCACTATGAGTCTTACCTAGTAGTGAGACCCTGAACACCCTGGACATCCTTCCCTAAAATACACATACGGAAAAAAAAAAAAAAAAGAAAAACACGAGGGATGATAATGTTCACAGTTCTGCCGCCCAACACAACCATTTTAACTTTTATACTTTGTTCTTTGTTGGTTCAAAGTGTGTCAAGAACCTTGTGTTCCCTGAGAGTGCAGCCTGGGGGCTGGAGGTGGGGGCAGTGCACACACCTGAGAGATCCCCGATCCTCTCAGAAAATGTCCAGGCTTCTGTCATACCTAGATATCTTAGACTTGTCCTGGTATCTTTACCCCAATACTATGCATACAAACATTCCCTCAAACACACTCACATATCCACTCACATACTTACACATCCACATGTCTACACACACACACACACACACAATCACATACTCCCAATACACCAACAGGCATGCACACTTTATCACTTTATCATGCATACACATACCATCATACCCACATGCCTTATTGTGCACACTCAGACATTCACACAAGCACACACATCCGTGGTATTATGCACACTCATTTGCACATGCACATATATAAACAAAATCATATATACCCACCCACACTCACATGCATACACAACCACAGATATCCACAAGTAGACCACAAAAGAGCATTGTGAAACAGCCCATCTTATCAGCTCAGTGGACAGGCCAGGGAAAATCACCTCTGGCCTCTGGGTTCTTTATGATGCTCCTGCAGCTGCATCCCAATAACAAGATGCCCTGGACTGTGCGCTCAGCTTCCAAGAGCTTTGCCTTCATTTTTTCCTTCTGTCCTTCATTTCCCTCTTTCATGGTGATAAAAACTATCTCTCATGAAAGCCACCCTTCCTCAAATGATAGCAGTCAGTAAATCTAAGTGGTGAGGATATAGCTGTTTATTGTAATATTCTTTCATATTTGCTAGGCATTTAAATTTTTTAGTAAAATGTTGGGGAAAACCCAGCCACTTAGAGACATCAAATGGCCCATGTAATATTGGCAGATCCTTTGTGTATTACTCTATTCTCTGCTATTATAATAAAATGACTGAGGCTAGGTAAGTTATGATGAAAAGGGGTTTATTATGACCTAAGGTCAAGAGCCTGCACCTAATGATACCTTTCTTACCGAGTACCCATGTGGCTCAGGGCATCACACAGTGAGAAACAGGGATTGCACAAGTGCCCATGTATGTGTGTGCATGTGCGTCTGTGTGCGTCTGTGTGTGTGTGTGTGTGTGCGCGCCTTTACTGATCTCTCTCACTCTTCTTATAAATACATGAATATTCAATCATAGGAGCTCTACCTGCTTGACTTTAATCATCTCCAAAGGCCTCATTGGGTTAAGTTTCTACCATCTTAATACTTTGTAATGGGGATTAAACTCTGACATGACTTTCCAACAGGACAAACTACATTCAGAACATAGCTCTTGAATACTTTAATGATGAGTGAAAGCCTCATTATACAGAGTGCAGTTTAGCTTATATATTAATTTTATCTCAGTCAATACTTACTAAGCACCTGCTGTGTACAGCTGTTGGGCCTGGTGTTGGGTTGGAAAAGACCTCACATTCCACACTGGCTTGCTGAGTGGTGGTTCTGTCCTTTTCATATGCCCCTTCCAGAGCAGTTTCTACCCTCTGTTCAATGAACATTTACTGAGCTTTCACATAGCTCTCACCCTACTGTTGCTTATGTTCCAGCCAAAGAACATATTTCCAGAGTGACCTCTTAGTCCAAAAATATATAATAAAGATCCCCACCCTCATGCCCCAACATTTCTATGAAAGCCACATCACCATGTGGATCTGCCCTGTTCATTCATTTGTGACTTTTATTACACACACATATGCCATCAAAAGCAGAAGCCATCCTGATGGTAAGGACTCCATTGCTCACCATTGCCAGCCCAGCCCAACATGGGAGTTCCATGCAATCATGGAACAAACACTTACCCAGCAGAAGCCAGGCGTGGAAACCTGGGATTGGAAGTTCCTTTGTGGAATCACAAAAATCCATGCAAGATTCTGAGTGGGATCAAGGCTTTCTCAGAGCACTTGATAGCATGCCCACAGCTCAAAAAAGGCATTGACCTCCCTGAAGGGTTCAGCAGAACTTTCCTGAACAAGTGGCACTGGAGCTAGAAATTATAGGGATGGAGGTGGAAAAGCTCAGATTCAAGTGGCATCCACTTAAATATAAATGCTTCAAGTTTATCATTCTTTATAGGTGAGTAATGATCCATTGTATATACTCATAAGTAAAATAAACCAGACACACATGTGCAAATATCGTATAGTCTCCCTAGTATAAGAAATCAATAGTAGAAATGCAAATAGAAAGGTATAGCAACAACGAAAAGGAATTTAGACAGATAGTTACGGTAAACTGAACTGCATGTGCTGAAGAGTAGTAATCAGCTTCTCTTCTGGATGGCTAACAACCTAAGTTTGCAGATCAAAAGTTGGAGAAATGGAAGGGCTACAAGGTCAGCCAACATTTTGGCCCTAGCCTTTCAAAGTCAGTGAAGACTCAGGACATAGGAGAACCTGTACTATAACATCATGGAACTCAGCCGTGCCCCAAATTTTCTGATCAAGGAGATTACAGAGCCACAGAGCAAGGAGATCAATGATCTATAGTGTGCCTAAAGAGAGTCACATGGAGAGAAAACTTTCTCTCAGGCTTTCACAGAGAGCAAATTGGTTAAGCATGGCCATGTCTCATCCACATGGCTGACACTGACAAAGGATCTACAGAGTGAGGTATAGGAGTTACAGGATAAACCCTGAAGGGACTTGACTGACCTCATCAGAAACAAAAGTTACATTTTTGTTATATATGTCTTGCTTTATCTCGGTCTTAATTATCCAGCAGAAAAGTATAAAAATGAGGTATATAAAATAAAGCCATAATAATATGCTGAGCTGTAAATGGCTCTAGTCAACAACTTCTTTGGATAACCCACTACTATTGCAGATGCTGGACTGTGTTGGATTGTTTTGATGAATTCAAGCACCCATAATAATTGAATGATAATAGAATACCCATCTCTGACAGGACTAAACAAAAAAGGGGATACAAAGGAAGGACCATTCTGTGTTTGTATATACAGTACAGTTAGGATAAATATGCAGTACTTTTGCATAATTCTATGAGAAGATTTTCACTAATAGTGTTTGGACAAGATATCCTGTCTGCTTCTTGTACTATGGATAACCAATAGGAAGATAACAATGTAAAAAGTACTAATTACTGAAACTGTACTATAATTCAGCTTTTAAAAAAAGATAGGTATATAGCTATAGTCTCTTAATTCAATGAATAGAAGCATCTGCTCTAATAGTGTGTGTAAATAGAATATTATGTATGCACCTTGCACAATAAAAAATCACTACAAAAACCGTACAATGTATTAATTATTGAATCTGTTCTACTAATTTGATTTGAAACTGTCTCGTTGCTTTTTGTTCTTCAATAAAATTATGAAAAATTAAAGAAAAGAAAAGAAAAGCTCAGGAAGAGCACCCAGCCTGAATCTTATACCTGAGGATGCAGGTGTCTTGGCACAGCCAGTGAGGGACCCACAGGTGGGGGAACTGAAGCTAAGGGAGAAAGAAGGAGCCCCGGGCTGAGGGCTGGGCAGGATCCAGAGCTCTCATGATCGAGGAAAGGGTTTGAAGTCTGTCTGCCAGGTGGCATTTGCAAAGACAGTGCTTGGTGAGTTTATGGACTCACCAAGTGGCTGCCTCACAGTGGCTGCCTCACAGTGGCTGCCCATGGAGAAGAGATGGGACCCAGGCCCTGTGTGACCTGGCCCTTGGCAGCTTGAGGCCTCACAGTTTGGGAGGTGGAAGTGAGATTTTGTTGACATCCCTTGTCTCTTTAGCTGCAGCTCTCCAACTTCCTGAGGCAGTTCTATCTCTCCCCAGTTACATCTCTGTGTGACCTTCTGTTTGCCTATTGCTGTGTGCAGAGTGATCGTGCATCTCTTGCAGCTCTGCCTGTGTTCTGTGAAACCCGCACTGCCAGCACTGGTGAAACTGGCAAGTGTTACAAGTCAGGGTGAGTGGGCTGGCTTCTCCAAGAGCTAGTTAGCTAGACTTCACTAGAAACTGTATATAGATAGATAGATAGATAGATAGATAGATAGATAGATAGATAGATAGATAGATGGATGGATGGATGGATGGATGGATGGATGGATGGATGGATGGATAGATAGATGATAGATAGATAGATAGATAGATAGATAGATAGATAGATAGATAGATAGATAGATGGATGGATGGATGGATGGATAGATGATAGATAGATAGATAGATAGATAGATAGATAGATAGATAGATAGATAGATAGATAGATGGATAGATAGATGATAGATAGATAGATAGATAGATAGATAGATAGATAGATAAATTACATCTGTAATGCGATTGATGTTCCTTCCACTCCTGAAATGTGGGTTTCATCAAATGGGGATTTAGGCAGTTCTGGGTCCATATTCCTTTCTGCAGTTAGTGCCTGTGTGATCCAGACAGTGTTCCATTTTCTGAGGACTCCGCTGTGATGAAGACAGTGCCTCTTCCACACAAGGCTGTTGGAAGGAAAGGCTGTAAATATGTAGTGTCGCAGCACGTGGCTTCCCGTGGACTTGAGCCACTGGGAGCTGTTATCACGATGAGCAGATTAAGGTGATTCTTGCTAAAGTTGTGACTGACTTAAAGAGAGTGAGGCAGCAAGGGCAGAGGTGAGGAGTGGCATGGCTCATGCTGGTGTGTGGGAGGCCGCACTGCCTGCACAAAACTTAAAGCACAGTACCAGACACCAATGTCTGTCTGCGTTTTCCTACCACCCCTCATGGCAACCCCACCAATGAAGGTAATAAAATATTCTTATCCAGATGAATCATTATCTCCCCTCCTTCCATTTGAAAAGCTATTGTTGATAAGTGAAAGTGTACCAATGTCCCCCGCTTAGTGACCTTTAGGATTTTTCAATTTTGTGGTGGCACAAAAGTGGTAACACATTTAGTAGAACCCATCCTTTGTATTTTTGTTCTTTGGTTATTTATTTATATTTTCGTTGTAGGGATTGAACACGGTAAATTTTGAGTTTTGCTCCTTCTCTGGGCTTGCCATGTGCAGCGGGCTCTTCTTCCGTGATGGGGGGGTGGCAGCGAGCCACAGCGCCCCACCGGTCATCTGCTCACAGCTATGAGCAATGGATGCGCTGCAGCACCAGACCCTTAGGCTGTGAGGCTCAGTAGGCCAAGCATATTCAAAGCACAAAATTTTGGCTTTTTAAAATGGACAAAAACCTATTTTTGTTATATACATGTATGTTCCCAGGGAGTACAGTGGTGCATGGCTATGCTCCCAGCCCACAAAGGGACTGAGGCAGGAATTTTGAATTCAACTTGGACAACTTAGCAAAACCCTATTTCAAAAACTAAAACAGAACAAACAAAAATACACAAAAAGGACTGTAGCTTAATGGCAGAGTGGCACCGAGTTCAGTCCCCCAGTCATGAAAGCCAAAATCAAAGCCAAAGAAGGTTTACAATATTCTCAACTTGGAGGGGTTTATGGGGACGTAGCCCTGTTGCGAGTGGAGGAGCCTCTGGATATGGATTATTAAAGGGAACACCAGTGCTGTGTATATCCCTATAAATGGTAGAATCAGAAGGAGAATTTTATTGCTGTTGTCCTCTGTGCTGTGTCTTGATTCTGTCTTTCCAAGAACCTGTCGCTCTCTCCGTCTGTGGCCACAGGGGTTTGGTGACACAGCTCTGGAAGGCTGCCCATACCTCTGCACTCTAAACCAAGTTCCATGACAAGTTCTAGTCTTCTAAGAAGAGTAGCAGTTGTGTTAGCAGTCCCACTGTCTGTTAGAGCCCAGAAATGTCACTCCTAGGTGCCAGTGAGTTAGCACAATCCCAGGGAGCCAGGTGATTCAACGTCACACAACACAGACCCCAAGGACAAGGTGAAGCTCAGGGCTGCCCCCACTCAGCAGATGGTGTCCCTGTAATCTGGGCATAAATTCCCTGGGGTCCTTATCTGTGGGTGTTAGGGTACACTGGGTGGGTTTTGCTGGCATTGAGGCTACTTTCAATGAATGGGCTTGAATAAATCACACTAAGTACATTTCATCAAGTACTGAAAAAGAAAACACTCTTATAATTAAAAAAAAATTGAGTTAAGAAAAAAAGAAAAACAAACCCCTAATCTCATCAAAAAGTTTCCAGCTTGCTGAGCTAAAGCCCGGATTTCCCCCCACCTTCTCCTACCCTTTTCCTGGACAAACTGTCGCTGGCCAGGAGGGGGCTTTAGCTCCATGGTGTGTCATTTCTGCCCTCCTGTTTGTAGCAAATGCCAGAGTTTTCCCTGGGTGTTTAAAGCTGGGCAAGATGTTGGTGCTGGTGAGATTTAGCATCTGCTCATTCAGGGAGCACAAAACCCCTGCCACTGTGGAGGGCTCAGCCCATCCTGGCTGCTAACCCAGTCAGACTCAGTGCTTTTAGGAAAAAGAAAGTAGAACTTCTGGGCTCCAAGTTTCACTAAGGTTCCAGTGAGCAGGCAGAGGACCTGCTAAACATTTCCTTACCCACTCAATGAACTTCCCTCTTCACGGTGGGTCTCCTGTGTGTTAAATGACCAGAAGGGTGGGGAGTTTGTGAACCTCTGTAGCCTCATTTCTGTCCCCAGTCCTTACCCCCAGAGGAATGTTCCAGGACCCCCATCGGATGCCTGAACTCTGTATACCATGTTTTTTTCTATACCTGCATACCTATAATAAAGTTTAATTTACAAATGAGGTACCATAAACATTAGCAAAAATGTGTAATTAGCAGAGTGTAGTGGCTTGAGTTTGATCTCTGGTGAGCCGTGCGGGCCTGGCAAGGCAGTTGTGTGCCTATAATCCCTGTACTTGGGGGGTTGAAAACAGGAGGATCACTACAAGTCCAGTTTATGCAGTGAGACCCTGTCGACCCTGAACTAAATACAAAAAAAGGGAGGGGGGCAATTAAATAAAATAACTACAACAAAACACTGCTACATAATTACCAGCAGCAACACTCTAAAGCTCTGGGACCATTTTTAAGAAGAATAATGGCAATCAACAATACAATACTAGCCGGGCGTGGTGGCGCAGGCCTGTAATCCCAGCACTCGGGAGGCTGAGGCAGGAGGATTGTTGTGAGTTCGAGACCAGCCTGAGCTACAAAGTGAGCTCGAGGCCAGCCTGAACTGCATAGTGAGACCCTGTCTCAAAAAGACAAAAAAAAAAAAAAAAAAAAAAAAACAATACAATACTATGGTGATCAATCTGATAACCAAGACAGCCCCTGTATGCCTAATGGTAGGGAGCTCTATATACTACGGATATAGTGGATCAGGGGGCAATTCATGACCGTGGGGGCCAGAGCCAGACAGCAGAAGTTTCAGTGTGCTGCTCAGCAGAGTGCACAGCGTAAAGCTCATGAATTGTTTGCTTCTAGAATTTCCCATTTAAAATGTTGGGCTTTGTGTGCAGCACGGGTCACTGGGTGTGGGGCCAGGCCAGGGCTGGGCCCTGGTGGGCGGCAGCACGGGGGAGCTGAGCAGCATAGGCAGACAGGCGTCCACCCCCAAGTGCATCTGGGCAAATGGCTCTGCGAGAGCAAAGGGGAGCCTGGCCAAGTGAAGTGGCTGGGCCTCCAAACATGATAGCCGGGAGCCGGAAGAGAACATTCTGGATCCGAGGCTGCTCTTGGCCTTCCAGCAGAAGGAACATGAGAATAAGGTGCAGAACTGGAAGAGAGGCAAGAGACCAGGGGCAGGCCAGGGAAGCCCACGGTGATGTCATCCTGCAACCGGCCTTCCAAACTTAAGATATCTGATGCTCCCTCCAAATCCAAATCCAAATCCAGCAGCTCCTCCTCTTCCTTTATATCCTCCTCCTCCTCAGGTGAAGAGGATGAAAGTGAATTAGAAGCCAAAAGGGGCCCCTGAGGCCAAGAGACCCACCCAGTGCCTCAGAAGAAGGCCCAGTTCCTGGTGGCCAAGCCTGAGCTGAAGGATCCGATCCCATCTGCAAGAAGTGAGGACACAACCCCCTGCCGCCTGAGCAGAAGGCAGCCCAGAGACCTGTGAGCCTGGCCAAGGTGCTGAAGATTGCTCGCAAGCACCTGGAGTCCTGGCTGGCAAACTGCCCCCTCCACTCAGTGCCCCTGTGGCAGGCCTGGCAGCTCTGCAGCCCATACCAAGGAGACCTGCAGTGGCCCCAGTGCCATGGCCATCCCAGAGAAGCTGGCCAGCCTGATGAAAGGCATGACAGGCAGCTCCAGCTATGGTGGCATCTGCAGGCAGAGCTCCATTGTGCACTACATGAACCGCATGAGTCAGGGCTAGGCCCAGCCACTAGCAGACTGGTGCTCCAAGCCCAGACCACTGGCAAGTGTGGCCTCGGGCTGGACCTGAAGGTGAGGATGCAGAAAGTACTAGAGGTGGCTCTGCTGGGGCAGGAGGGGCTATGTGACCATAGACATGGGCAAAGGTGAGAAGCAGGTCCCCAGGGTTTGGTTGTGCCCACCCCTCTGGCAAGAGGGAGAACACCAAGGGCAGTGCAGCCTCTGGTGGCAGGAGGGCCACACAGCTGCAGGAAAAGAGCGCTAGGCAGCCGCCTGCTCCGAGATGAGCACAGGTGAGCACAGCACTCCAGACTCAGACCCTGACTCACCTTGGCTGCCAGGGGCTGGGCAAAGCCTGCCAGTTTCTGTCCAGACCAGCCAGGACTGGAAGCCCACTCAAAGCCTCACTGAGCATGTCTTGTCACCAGTGTCACAGCCAACCTCATCACAGTTCCTATGATGGAGTCCCCAACCAGCATGGGCTTCTTCAGCCTGGGACATTACTGAAACCTCTATCACCTTGGCCAGTGGCCCCCAGCCACCCAGGTCTGCCTGCCTTCCTGTCTGGTTTTGCTCTGGCAGGTGCCCCATAGCACCACCTTCTTGAGGGGCTGGAGATGAGGAGTGAGGTCTCCCTTGCAGGCAGGTTTGTCTTTGCTCCACCTTGTGCTGGGACTTGGTAAGGTACTGTCCCCTTGCCTTGCGGGGGCCTGACTTCCCCACTGCTCTACCTCTCCAGGCCCCCACCTCAGCCCACATCTCCTCAGGACCCCTGGGTGCCCTATGCCTCAAGCCCCCAGCTCAGCCAGAGCCTCTGGCCTGGCCTGGCCTGGCCTGGTGAGATCAGCATCAGGGTCAGAGAGGTTTCTCATATAGCAGCTTCCCCAAGGTGTAGGGAGAAAACTCAAATGTCCCCTCTTCCTGACATCATTTTCTAGAAGGTGGAGGTAAGGCAGGCAGGGCCCTCCTTCAGAGTGGTGCCTGGGCCTTTGAGGGGGAACTAGGGACCCTGGCACCTGGTGGGCCTTAATGTGAAAGGACAGGTCCAGCACTCAGGTCACTTCCTACTGGTTCAGAGTAGCATCTCCAACCTCCAGGTGCTTGCCTGAGAAAGTCCAGCCCCTCTGGTGCACCTGAGGGGGCTCTAGGTTCAGGAGCAGGAGGATTTGGGATCCCAGACATCTCCTTCTTGCCAACCTGCACCCCAGTGGGAGGTAACCCTCTGCTCCCTGGAGTGTATCCTCGTTCTAGGGCTAAAACCCTGTGCTTGGGGTGGAAAGGCAGGATGTTGAGCTTGGGTATGAGATGGGCTTGGCATATGAACCTCTCTCTCTCCATGAGCTAAAATTTACCCTCTGGTGACAAGGGACCAGTGTAGTTCTTGAGATGCCAAAGCTGCCCTCGTCAGCCACCAGAGAACCAGAGCACAGGCATTTGCTACAGGAATGCAGTGACAGCCCCAGTGAACAGATAGTTGCTGGGTGCTGCTTTCTTTGACAATCTCCCCAACTTTTGGGAGTTCCATTTCTGCTGCCTCCCAACTGAAATATGTTTCCACATCCTTTGAGGTTCTGCAGCCAAGGGCGAAAGTCTTTCAGCCTTGGCTTTGGGGCCCTCTTTACTCCCTGGGAAGTCCCTCAAGATTCCAAGTGGGTTTTTTGTTATTGTTGCTGTTTTTGGTACCAGGAATCAGACTCATGACCTCATACTTGCCAGGCAGGCACTGTGCTGCTGAGCTAAGCTCTATCCCTGGGCCACCAAGTCCTTTTTCAACCACCTTCTTGCTGTCCCATGTCAAGGTGACTGCATGTGTCCTAAGAGTTTGGGGCAGAGGTGACCAGGAGGTGGCATCCAGTCCAGTCAATAAATGTGATGCCAAAAAGAAGTAGGGGGTGAAGGGTCTCTGGATCTGCTTCCCTTGGTCACCCCACAGATATCGGATTCTTAAGTCTGGGTATCTTTTGGGCAATTGCTGCCTTTTCTAAAATCAACCCCGATCATGATAGAGGTCTGGTTTCTGGGAACCTCCCAGACTGCAGAGCTCCCCTGTACCTCATTCCCTCAGCATACAGGAAGAAAAGGCCTTTGTGTACCCAAATTGACCTCAACAGTGTGCCTTGGATGACAGCCCATATTCAGGTCTACCCTGAGGGGAGCCCAGACTCAGCCTCCAGGTCTGGAGCAATGTTGTCTGCACCTGGAGGCTGGTGGAGGACGGTGCTGTGCTGTTCTCAGACCCTTTGCCAGCAGGGCCCACAATTCCTTTCTCACTAGGCCCTGTGCAGCCTTAGAAGCCCTTTGTGGGGTCCCATGACCTGTTGAAGATGTGGGGTGCCTTGGCTGACCAGCTTTGTCCCCAGCTGCCAAGTCTGCAAACCACAATTTGGTGCCTTTCTACCAGCTACTTTGGTCCCAAAGTTTGAATCAGTGAGCACCTTGCTCCTAGCCACTTTGCCTTCTTGTTGTGCTGTGTGTTTCTGGTGCTGGGACTCTAGCAGTTTATGCTGAGAATGTGTGTGTTGGTCTTGCGAAAGATGCTAAATTAGTCATTTTAGGTTTACCAATAAAGAAAAGTAGTCCTGTCTTAAATACATACATACATACATACACACACACACACACATATATATACATACATACATACATACATAAAAATGAAATTTTGGACTGCAATTGACTGCAGGGAGCTAAAACCACAGAAAGCAAAGTGTGGCTAAGGGTCATGGTAGCAGGCGCTCCCATCCTGATTGTGTAAGTGCACACCCTGTGGCCACACAATATGAAATTCCCTAATGAGACACTGCTCAGGACGACACTCCTGATATTAAGTGATACAGAACAGTACAGTGCTTCCCTTCCCGTGTAGGGGTGTGCTCCCAGACCTCTCCAGGATTCCTGAAGCATTCACATACCCATGCTAGGGTTTTGTTTATAAATTAGGCATGGTGAAAGATAAACATTAGTAATAAAATAGAGCAATTATAAAAACTGCAATAAAAGTTTTGTGGGTGTGGGTCACCTCTCTAGAACTTCCTATTAAATATTTTCAGTCTGTGGTTGACCAGGAGTAATTGAAACCTTGGAAAGCTAAGCCTTGGATTTGGGGGGTGACCTACTGTACGTGGAATCATGTTATGTGGAGCCCTTTGTGTCTGGAATGTTAGCAGTTACTACTTTAAAAATGAAATCTTCATTAAAATGTGTATTCATTGCATGGTTTGGGCGTGTACCCTAACAAACCAATAGTCTGTATTTTCTTTGCAGTGCAGTTCTGATTTCACTGCATGATGCTGCAAAAAAAGATATTTCAGTAAACAGATTAAACAGACAAACTTTTCTCTGTTTTTTGTGAATAAAGTGCACTTGATTCCAATGATCCCAGCCTAGAATGCCCCTAGAGACAGTTAATCCTGGGTTACTAGTTTAGGATGGACTTCACAGATTTAGTGTAACAGAAAATGCCATCCCCCTCCCAGCCAGCATACTTTATTTCTTAGTCCCCTCAGTAATAGTTCCTGTTCCAATTGCAGTTGCTCCTGTCTCTTAGAAATGGCTGGTCAGTATGATCATATTGTAAGGACTAATCCCCAGCTGACAAGCCATCCTGCCCCTGTACTTCCTGCTTGCTTACTCGACACAAGCCTTAGACCAGAGATCAGAACCTGATATTCTGGGAATGAGGAATCTGATCAGTGTCTGTCAGTGTAAACAAGTCTGCTTCCAAATCCTGGCTGCTGTTCTCAGTGTTTCTGCTCACCATTGCCACAGCACCATGTTTTTGTCCATTTCCTTACCTTCCCAGCTTTTGCTTCTTTTTTTGTGGCCAGCTCAGCCCACCCTGGGGGCAGGGCTGGCACAGCTGTGGTGCCCGGAAGGGGTCGAACTGAGGTCCCTGCACTTTGCCTAAGCTTGCCTAAGCAGGCTCTTTGGAAAGCTGAGCTATCTTGCTGGTCCCCATCATTTGCTTTTGTTTTTATTTTGTTTTGCTTTTCAGTGCTGGGAATGGAATCTAGGATCTTATAAGTGCTAGTCAAGAGTTCTACCACTGAGCTATATATCCTCTTTTAAATTTTTTTTATTTTGAGTCAGAGGCTCATTTAGTTGCCCAGGGTAGGCTCTTTTCTCTCTTTTTACACACACACACACACACACACACACACACACACACACACACACACACACACGTACTCATATCCATAGGAAAGCTGCTTGTGGAATCCGTGCTGAGGTTTACCTAAATGCTTCTCTTGAGTTTTTGCCTGTGTGATTCCAGGGTTGGTGGTGGTGTGAGCAGGTTGTCCTTCCCCCAGGGCTTTGTTTATAGGTGGGGCCGTCATGACTGTCCCTTTCTCTGAGTGTAGCAGCTTGAATTAGTGGCCAGGATTCCGCAGTCCCTACTGACTCCTTCCCAGGGAAGCTGATGGTGCCGCTGATTTTTATTTCTGCTTCAGATGAATTAAAAAACAAAACCGTGTGTGAGGACCAGGAGCTGAAGCTGCACTGCCACGAGTCCAAGTTGCTCAACATCTACTCTGCGACCTATGGCAGGAAGACCCAAGAGAGGGATGTGTGCTCCTCGGAAGCAGAGCAGCTGCCCCCCTTTGGTATGTGTGCCTTTGGGCATAATCAGGGGTTGATTGAGTAGTTCTGGGAACTGGATCCCCACGGAAGGCAGTTGCTTTAGGGCCAGTACCCAGATTGGAGGGCAAGTCAAGGGTGGAGAGCTGCTTACCCATATGAGCAGGCCTCTTTCTGCTGCATGTTCCTGAATCTGTCAGCTGTTCAATCATTCCACATCAAGCAGTTACTGAGCTCCCACATACTCAGCCCTACTTAGGGCAGTGGGGAGCCCTCAGTGACCAACACAGGTGGCACAGTCATGGGTTTGAGCTTCCAGCATCTGAGAAAGATGCTATGAGAATCAGATAAGACAGGAACTAATGCATTTGGTATTCCATACCTGTGGGTTCCACTTTTGTGGATTCAACCAATCACAGATTACAAATGTTTGGACAAATTTACATGTATTGAATATGTATAGACAATTTTTCTTAGTATTTTGTAAATAATGCAGTATAACAAGTACTTACATAGTTTTTATATTGTATTAGGCATTATAAAGAGCTAAAGTATGGGAGAGGATTGTATAGGTTAGATGAAAATATGACAGCATTTTATATAAGGGACTCGAGCATCTATGCCTTTTGGTATCTGCAGGGGGTCCTGGAACTTGTCCTCTGCTGAGGGATGACTATATGTCATGTATCTGGTGCAGATACATCTGAGGAGGAAAACTCACTGGGGAAGGGAGGTGGAGAAGGCCAGAGGCACTTTGCAGAGAGCAGCAGTTTTGTAGAGTGAGAGGCATGCTGACAGACATGGATGAGGCAGGTGAGAGCCAATGGGAGCCTAGGGATCAGTGCTCCAGCAGAGGGAAAGGCCAGTTCAAGATCTTGAGGCCAGACTGGGCAGTGTCAAGAGGAGCTCAGAGAACAAGTCTTCTTAGGTAGCTGCAGTTTGGAGCTGAAGGATGATGCCATAGTATGGGTGTGATAGCCCCACCCATCAAAGGCATCCTGCATTGTTGGCTGGAAACAGAACCAATAGTTTATGCATACATGTGTATAGAGGTCACAAGGAATGCGTTCTCAAGATCATAGGACTTGGGCTGGGGAGATGGCTCAGTAGAATAAGCACTTCCCTGGCAAGTGCAAGGGCCTGAGTTCAATCCCTGGTTTTGGAAAAAAAAAAAAAAAAAAAAAAAAAGACCATAGGACTGGCAAATCTTAAATCTTCATGGCAGAAGACTGGAAATCCCAGGGAGGGTTGATATTGCAATCTTCAGTTCAAATTTTACAGGACAGCAGGCTGGAAACACAGGGAGAATTTCTATGTTGTAATCGTGAGAATTCCCTTTCAGAGAAATCTCAGTCTTTGTTCTTAGGGCTTCAACTTATTGCACAAGGCCCACGCATGCCACGGTGGGCAAACTGCTTCACTGCAAATCTTCTGATTTAAATGTCAGTTATGTCTTTAAAAATGCTGCACAGCCAGGTCTGCCCTGGTTCTTGACCACAGCAGAGCATTGTAGCCCATTGATGTGTGAAGTTAACCATCGCACTGCAGCTGGCAATGGCGTAAAAGTATATTTCCTTTTGCTCTGTTATGAGAGAGAATAGACCAGGTCGTGAAACAGCCTCAGCAGTTGCACTTATCAGTCCACTTCTAAAATTAGCTCCATGATGAATTAACAAATTATTCATGGGTTGCATTTTTAAACATTAATTTAAAAAAGAAGGCCATGCTCAGGTAATATTTTGAACCAAAAATAATGTCAGTGGCCTAAACTGCAAAATGTAAGACCAAGCAAGAGCGAGGTCATGAGGGACACATGTCTCCAAAGGCCTCGTGATGGCTTGCGTATGATTTCATGGTGCCCCCCCAGGGTTCATGTGATGACATTTAATTTCACTTGTGAGGGTATAGGAAGGTAGACCCCCTACTCTATGTGTTCAGAGGAGGGAATTAGATAGGGTCATCAGGGTAGAGCCCCTGTGATTGAATCCATGTGGCTTCACAAGAAGAGACAGAACAGAAAAGACACACACTGTGTTTCCTGTCTCTTGTTATGTGATGTCCTGCACTCCTCCAGGAGTCTGCCAGCAAGAAAGCTACCACCAGATATAGGTCCTTAATATTGGACAAGAACTTAGGTCAAAACCTTTTTTTTTCATAATGTCACCCAGCTCAAGTATAGTAAACAAACTAATACAGAGAGCAGGTACTGGGAGTGTGGGGTTATTACCTGAAACTGTGAAAATGGCTTTGGAATTGGGTAATGGGGAGAGACTGGAAGAATGTGGAGGACAAGGCTGGGAAAAGCTTATGTTGCTATATGGAAAGCACTATTGGCTTTTATTTAGTGATGTTCCAAAGAAACTAGGGACTTAGTCTCAGCTGGAAATGAAACCCTGCTGGGACCTGGAGGAGCAGTCATCCTTATCATGAAGTAGCGAAGTTCCTGGTTATTGTGTTTTTGTGCAGGTCTGAGGTCTAAGACTTTGTGGAGGACTAAACTTGAAGGTGATGGACTGATTGGTTTGATTTTTCAAGGGAGATTTCAAAACAAGAACAAAGGGTTTGGTCTACAGCATGGGTATTATTGGCTCAGATCTACAGTGAGATTTAGGAGCTAAAGAGCAAAGCAGAAAAACCTGGAAATTTTACAGACTGGCCAAGGAAGGAGCTAAGAAAACGCATGTAAGGGTGTGGCCAAGAAACCATGGCTGAGGTGATTAGTGAATTAAGAAGAGGCACTTACTTTGCATTGGGACCATCGGAAAAAGGCCTGGAGTTAAGCAGGCCTGGCTGAAGCTTGTGCCAGTGCTAGACTGGGAGCTCCATGTTGAGATAGTTTGCAGGTGTGCAGAATGCATGCAAGAGCTTCTGCAGTATGATGGTGGCTTCAAAGGAAAGCTTGAGAAATCAGGCAGAAGGTAGTCATGATGTCAGAACTCTTGCAAAGAGCCTCCAGTGGGGGCAATGCCTTGTAGACCATGGGAGTGGACACTCGCCAGGGACCTCAGAAAGTATGGACTGAGCCATAAGCAGTTCCCACTGAGGAGGGCTGCATAAGAGACTAACTATAGCCTGTGGCCAGAAAGCTATACCAAAGCCCTAGGAGCTCACCCCTCACTGCAGTGAGCAAAGATGCAGACTTGCAATATCTGCTCTGGGCTAATGGTTTTCACTTTCCCTGTTCTTTCTGTTTGGAACAGGAACATTTACCCTGCTGCTGCATCCTAGAAAGAGATAAAATGTCTTGATCTTACAGGCTTACAAGTGCAAGGAGTTTGTCTTGTGTCTCTCATGATACTTCAGACTTTTGAAGTAATAATGGAAAAAGTTAAGATTCTTGGACTATTGGGAATGAGATTGCATTAAGAGAGGGATGAACTTTAAGGGTCAGGGGCAAAATGGTTTGGATAATGAATTGATTGCTTTCCCCAAGGGTTCATGTGCTGAAATTTAATCACCACTGGGAGGTATTAAGAGAGTAGAACTTAATCTAACTATAGAGTTTACAGGTAAGGCCTTGGGGAGTGATTAGAATTGGATAAGTACGTTCATGTAGCTCCCATGATTGAATACTGGTGGCATTAAGAGAAAAGAGACCAGCAGAGACAATACATGTGTTATTTGTCTCTCACCATGTGATGCCCTGTGCTGCCCATGGACACTGCCACAGAGGCATCATGCAGCCCCTTGACCATGGAGCAGAACAGAGAGCCATCCTAAATCTCTTGTCTTTGTGAAGATCCCAGCCTCAGGCATTTCATTACAGTAACTAAAACTAGACCAGTACAGGCCCATAGCCAATGTTCCAGGAGGGCTTCTCTGTTAACACTGAGGGAGGTCTGTTGGGTGCAGCATTGGCAGACCCAAAAGGAAGGCTGGCATGGGCATCCAATTGCCCCTTAGATCTGAGGAATAGGGCTTCCAGTATCACAGACTTGGCTGCTGAATGGGCAGAGAGATACTTGTGATGGTGGGTCTCCATTGTCTACTAGTGACATTACCCTCTGCTCCATTCCCCCAAAATGACTTGTGCCTCCCTAAAGCTCTGTCCTCCCTCTCATATAGTACCTGGGCATGTTC
Source organism: Ctenomys sociabilis (assembly GCA_004027165.1). Taxonomy (NCBI): domain Eukaryota; kingdom Metazoa; phylum Chordata; class Mammalia; order Rodentia; family Ctenomyidae; genus Ctenomys; species Ctenomys sociabilis. The sequence continues at coordinate 36,443 of PVKA01002879.1, forward strand.
AGATAGCAACGTGAGTCTCTCTCTTCATTATCTCCAGCCCCTCCTACCTACACCCTGCTGCTGCCTGGCCAATGCTCCCTACTCTCATAGTTGCCCTTCTCCCCATGGTAGCCAGAAGCAACCTTCTCGAAATGAGATCTTCCACTGCCCTTCTCAGCTTCCTGCAGCCATTCTATGCGATCTGCTGATCTGGGAACCCTTGCCAGACTAGATTGTCCCTTTCTGCAGAAAAAGGACTCTATTTTTTAAAGACTCTTAAATTTCTTATCACTGAAGGGGCTTAGAGAGGTAAGGTGAGCTGTTGCCTCTTCATGCATTCTGCCACACTTCCTGGTGTGTCTTCACATAGAGGGAAGACACCCAGTTCTTAGGCTGCTGGTGCTAACTTGGCAGCATGCTCCTTGGGGGACAGCAGAAGCAATTGTGTCAGCTGCTCCTCTAAACAAATGTCTTTTGGCCCGGCTCTTAGACCTGTTGGCCCAGGACTTGCACTGTAGGTTGCTCCCTTATACTTTCCCAGGAAGTTGAATGGGAAATTGGGTTTGAAAGGGAAAAATAATCAGGCAAATGTAGTGTGAGCAGACAGCATGGTTAAAAGATAGGTTTCCAGGGGGACTTGGAAGAATCCTCAGGCCCACAGGTTGGTTTGTGTAACATCACTGATGTGGGACAGCTGGTGAATAAAGACCGTGCATCTTGCTTAGCCATTCGGGTTCATCAGCATGAGCACTGGCACAAGTGACCTGCCGACTCGCTGCCCCTCATCCTCCAGCACTTTAGTTCCTCTGTCCCTTCATCAAGGGCATTGTCCCTGACACCAGGCCCTTCCCTGCACTCCTGAGCTACAGCCAGAGTGCCAGGCCCCTCTCACCCTGTCCTTTGCAGGGTGAAGGAGGCAAAGAGGAGTCACAGGTGGCCCTTGAAGGAGCCCAGCTCATCCCAGCCCTCAGCCTTACATGGAAACTTGCTTGTCCATGTAGATATAAATCTTTGCCTGCTGGTACACTTTCTTTATCTAACTGAATGCTAAGAAGTCATTTTCCCCCTGGCCCAGATAAACTGCACATCACAGTGTTAAACTGTGCTTGGCACGTACTCTTCATACAGCTAGTTTATTCTTCTGGTTTAAATGTGTTTTAATGCCACTCTCTTGAAAAAACATTCTTTTGACTCCATCTCTTACCAGCTGCCTCTCTACTCTTCCCAAAAAATTCTTTAGGCTCTGGCAGCATAGCTCTAACCTGGCCTCTTTGGTCCCAACCCATTGGGTATTGGACCATTAAGGCTGCCTCCTCTCTTCATTCAGTGGTAAAGGGATATTATTTAAAGCAAATAGATCACATGTCTCCCTAGGTAAAGCCCTACACTCTGCTTATTGTAATGAGAACAAATGAGTCTCCAGCTGTGTTTCTGAATTGCTGTCCTCTTCCTTCCCTACATTGGAGCATCCCACCCTCATTCATAGCCCTGGGCCTTGGCACAAGCTATTCCCTTGGCCTGATTGTTCTCACCTCATTCCTTTGTGTAGCTGACTATGTCCTGATTTAAGAATCAACCCTTAGGCCATCGCAAAGCATTTTCTCCAGCACCTACCAGCTCAGTGCCTCATGGCTGCTGTCCTTCTGATTGATATTTTTCTAGTACACGAATAGTCCATATGATGTGTGTGTGGTCCAGCTCTGCAGAAGCTGAGCAGGCCAGGGACTGTGTGGAATGCCCAGTAACTACAGCAGTGCCTGGCACAGAGTGGGTGCCCATGTGAACCCTGAGCTACTCAGATGACTCAAAGCATTTCCTAAGCAGGGTCAGTCACCCACACCCAAGTCCTGTGGAGCAATGGTTGTCCGGTTGCAGGCTGAGAATGTAGGCCTGGTGCTGTCATAGCTTCTAACTGGTCATGAGATGCAGGAAATCTGTGTTTAAAGCAAATGTGAAATGTTCCAACTTTTAAAACACTCCATGAGCCAAACAAAACATGCCTACAGGCCACATCCGGGCCACAGGCTGCCAGTGTGTGTGTGTGTGTGTGTGTGTGTGTGTGTGTGTGTGTGTGTGTGTGTGTGTGAGAGAGAGAGAGAGAGAGAGAGAGAAAGAGAGAGAACTCCTCTTTCTCCTCCCCAGAGAGAACTGCAGTTCAGGCAAATGGCTTTGAAGAAGGGAAAAGGGCTATTTATCCTTACTCCAAGATCCTGGCATGAGTTTGAGTGGATGAGAGTATGAGCTAAGGACTGGCTCTCATTGCAAGCTCTGCAGTTTGTGTCCTTGAGCACCTGGTGTGAAGGGTGAGCTATGTGCTTCTCCTCTTGCACATAAGCTAGAATTGGACATGGAGCACACAAGAGGTACATGCAATGGGGACTGCCTGGCTTCCCGAGTGCACTCAGGGGTGGGCCCCCCTCCGGATTCCACAACAGCAGATTATGGCTAGGGAGAGAGCATTCTCTGAGCTTTCTAAAGCATTATTATTATCATCATTATTCTTCCACACAAACACCATAATAATACTTAACAAATAAGTATTATTCCTTAACAAATAAGGAAAAGATTGGGTTACAAATTTTGCCCGTCAAAGGACAAGATATTTTTCTGAATTTTTTCCAAGTCTGGTGTCTGAGCATAAATTTTACATAATGACAATTTATACTCTGCTTTTCTTTCATCAAATTTTATATCATGAGTGGTTTTCCATGTGGCCCAAAAAGATCTTAACCATGTTGATCATGTCTATTATCTTATGACAGGGACACATTTTGCAATTTAATTATTTCCTAGTGGCTGAATATACTTTATTGTTTCTAACTTTCCAAAATTATAAATAATATATAATGAATTTGTATTTATAGCTTTCTTTTCTTCTAGATTATTTATTTAAGATAAATGCTCAGATATTTTCTATGAAAAGGGGACATGGACTGTTTATAAATTCATCATGTGTATCCTCAGAGTTCTTTCCAAAATCCTTTTGTGCCAGTTTATACATGTAAACAGTGTGGGGCAGTGGTGGGTTTCCCTGCAACCTGGCAGCCTCCTGTATGATTTTTCTGAATGTTTCCAATTTAAGAGGTATAAAATGGCCCTGCAATATTGTTTTAATTTGCCTTTCTTGAATTGTGAATGACTCGAAGAGTTCCCTCATGTTTTTGTGGTTATTGTGTTTGTTCTTGCACACATTGCTTCTCTGGCCTTTTTCTTTTTTCTTTCTTGTTGGAGTCTTTATTTATTAAAGGATGAGTCTTGGCAGAGTAAAGAGAATAAGCTTCTATGTGCTTTTTCTGCAGTAAATATTCCACCTTCATGGCCTATTATTTCTGAATTTGTAGTTTCAGATTATCATTTTATTTATTTAATTTTTTTTAAATGTGTATGTCATACATAGGGTAAGTTCAACAGGAAGGGTTGGAGTTGCCTGGAAAGGTGCCCCTTAAAAAAACATGTGTGTACAAGCCCCAACTTATAGATGTGATGCCCCCACGTTCCTGTGAGCCTCCCCAGGGACCCCCAACTCTTGATCCTCATTACCATTCCAGTTAGACACGTGCTTGTACCAAGAATTTCCAAGAATCTCTCCCAGAAAAGCTCGGAGGGAGGAGGGTAGTGGCTCCGTATTCTGTGTCATGCCCTAAGCAGGTTCTCTCTGAAACACACCTAGGCCATCGTGGCCCAAGGAGGCGGGTGTTGAAGTGGCCAGGGGCAGTGGCCCTGGCCTGAGCATCACTTCTCAGTCTCCTCATGTCCTACACATGGACAGCTCTGTTCATGTGGCACATGGGCTGAAGGGCGAAGAGTGAAGAGCCGGCTGCTCAAAATCAATGGCCAGGGCAACTGAGGCCCCCGAAGGGACCTCTCAGCCTACCTGCACCCATTCTCTGTTAAGATAATAAGCTGTACGCTAAAGCTGAATGTAGCCTTGGAGTACACAGATTGTAGCTGTCGGGCTTTTCTTTAAGATCCTTGGACTTTCCTTAAAACCCCCTTCAAGGTCCTTCCAGCTCATGCCCACTGTCCATCTCACAGTTTAGGATTTTCTTACTCTACCAATCTACTTCTAAGTATCAAAATGTGTAATTTCTTCCTATGGCTTTGTAACAAAGTACTGCAACATGTGATGGATGACTTAAAATGAAGTGTGTCTTGCCAGGGTTATATCTCAGCAGCACAAGTACCTGCCTGACAAGTGCAAGGTCCTCAGTTCAATTCCTGGTACAAAAAAAGAAGAAGGATGAGGAGGAGGAAGAAGAAGAGAAAGAGGAAGAGAGGAGGAGGGAGAGGAAGGGGAGGAGGAGGAGGGGGATGAGGAGGAGGAGGGGAACAAGGAAGAGGAGGGGGAGGAGGGAATGAGGAGGAGGAGAAGAAAGAAGAAGAAGAAGAAGAAGAAGAAGAAGAAGAAGAAGAAGAAGGTCTTATCTTTCTCACAGTTGCCATGGGACAGGAATTCAAGAGTATGTTAGTAGGGCAGTTCTTTCCCAGGATATTGAGGAGTTCATGAGGTTACAGCCTTGGCTAATTATCCGTGGATGGAACATCCCAGGTGGCTGACTAATCTGGTGGCAAGAGGGCACTGGCTTTTGGTGGGAGGCTTCAGTTCTTCCCACATGAGTCTCTTGAATGTCCTCATGACATGGCAGGTGGCCTCTCCCAGGAAACTGATGTAAAAGACCAAAGAGAACATGTGCACTGTGTCCTTGCTATGCTTGTTGGGCTACACAGAGCAGCTGTCATCCACTGCGAGAAGAGGCCCCACAAGACTTGGATTCCAGGAGGTGATGCTCACTGGGGATGATACTGAAGGCTTTCTGGGGTAGCGTGTGTCTTCTTTCTAAAATGCATATATTAAAGTCCAAACCCCCAGCACTCAGAATGTGGCCTCATCTGGGGATAAGATCTTTAGAGAAAGCTTAAGTTAAAATGAAGCTCTAGCAGTGGTCTCTATTCCAGTGTCCTTATAAGGAGAGGAAATCAGGACACGGACATGAACTGTGTACATGAGCAAGAGGCAGGGAGAAGATGACTGTTTACAGGTCATGGAGAGAGACTGCAGAGGAAACAATCCCTGTGGCACCGTAATCTTGGATTTTAGGCTGCAGTAACTGAGAGGATACATTTAAACCCAAGGTATCTGTTATAGCATCTCTAGCAAATAGATAAAGAGCAAATGCCACAACGTCTAAGTAAAAGAAAACATAGATAGAACTAGCCACCTATGAGGCTTTCTCCAAAGAGTGACATTGTACCTGGGCCCAAATAGAGCTGGACCTGAGTTCATCTTGAGGGCTCCTCACCCAGAGGCATTTCTGAAAGAAATGCCACCTTAGAGCACAGTGTCTCTCTCGGAGCAAGTCAGGCCCATCAGAACATAAACCTCACAGGGAGAGGACATTTTGTATCTTGTTTTTTTTTTTTAATGTGCTTTGTCTCATTTATTACCTTTTTATTTTTTAAACAAACATTTACTTGAGAGAGTGTATAGCAGTAATTGATATGACATTAGAAGCAGTATGCATTTAGAAGACCACAATGACGGGCATTCCAAGCATGGCCCTAGTATTACACCTTGCTGTCTTCAGTGCAGTTACTTAGTTCACAGGTATCAGCATATATAGTCAGGGAGAGGATCCTATCAATGAACTGCCTGGGGAGAGGAAATTGAAAGGAGCTCTGAAAGTGACAGGTCACCATTGGCTCCTACCAAGCACTGGCAAAGTAGTATTTTCACGAGAGGAGGGAGGGACCTGGGCACGAGAATGAGGGCTGCCGAAAGTCCCCTTGGCTGGACATCCACTGTGGTGCGTCATTTCCTGCTGTGGTTACATTTTTCTGGGTGGCCTCCAGAGATTCTGCTATTTCCTTAATAAGAGGGTGAGAAAACCACACAATGGGCCTCAAGGCCTGGCAGGGCCAAGTGTGGGCAGGCCTGGACTTTTTCTAAGATCAAGGTGCCTAGAGCTCCCACTGCCAAAGCAGGGCCACTTCAGAGCCGCCAGCCCAATTATCTAGATAAACACAGGCTGTGAAGGGCAGCTAATTTCAGTCTTAGTGTTAAACCTTGGCCAAGAAATAATAATTAAAACGGTAGAACATCTTGTTATCACATGTATGGGGGAGCATTTCCAGGGAAAAATGGGAATCAGTACAACCAGCCACAGGATGCTGCAAGTGCTTTCGCACTGAGCAGGAACGGGGATGTGGTTAGAGCGGTCAGACCTGCTTACCTCAGGCAGTGTCCTGAAGTCACCTTGTGGGCTCTTTCACTCTCTAGGATGACATGTCATTCCCAGGGTAACTTTGGGGGCTGGGGAGATGGCTCAGTGGAATAAGTGCTTCCCTAGCAAGCACAAGGGCTTGAGTTCAATCTCTGGTTCCACCAAAAAAAAAAAATAAAAAATAAAAAAAAATATATATATATATGCAAAAGATTTGACAATAAAAATAGCTAATATATCAACCATTGTTAATTAGCTATTCCTGTTTTGAAAATCTGTAACAAAAATATTGTTATCTTTTTCTTTTTTCTTATTTGTTTTGGCTTCTGTTTTTCACTCTTCAAAATAAAATTGCATTAAATAAAAAAAAAAAAAGAAAAAAAACACAAAAGCACGTCCAGTGTCCATCACCATACTGCTCAGCGTTCAGTTGCTGTAAGAAAATCGGTTCAATGGAGGAAAGATTTGTTCCAGCTCGTGGCTTCAGAGGTGTCAGTCTGTGGTTGGTAGCTTCTGTTTCTTCAGGCCTGTGACAGGACAGGAAAATCGTGGAGGGAGAGCATGGTGTAGGAAAGCTGCTCATCATCCAGCAGCTGGGAGGCAGAGTGAGAGAGCCCGAGAGAAAGGAGACCAACAAAACATGGTCTCCAAGGGCACATCTGATGACCTGTTCCTTCAACCAGCTCTGACCTAAATTCCTGTCACCTCCTGATGACATCATCAAATTGTGAATCCGGAAATGGATTAATCCCATGATGAAGTGAAAGCCTTTCAAGCCCTCATGCTCCAGTCATCTCCCCAAAGCCCAACCACAGCAACCAAGACGTTAGCAATGGCCTTCGGGGGGTGAGACACTGCAGATCTAAACCATCCTATCAGCAGTGGTCCTGGGTACCCGGCCTGATATCTGGGAGCCTTTATTTTTTCTTCTGTTAGTCTTGAAGAGTATGGTCAGGCATGTAGGCTCCAAATGCTGTAAGAACTTCTGAGTTTTCTGCTATACTTTTGCAATTGTGGAATCGGCAAGGTTTGGTACTATTTTTATGGATAACAGTTTGCAGTATGTGTCACAGACTTTGTGTTTTTTGTTTGATTGTTTGTTTGAATGTATTTTAGTACAGGATATGCAGTGTCTGCAGGGTCTTGCTATATAGATCAGACTTGTAGTGATTCTCTTTGTTTTCAGCCTCTCAAGTGTTAGGATGACAGGTGTGCACTACTGCCCAGTCTCCGCTGCTGGTGGCGGGGCCAGCAAGTATGCCAGGGACTGGCAAATGTTTTGAATACCTTCTGATAAAGCAATATAAGCCAAGAATTTCTATCGTGCACCTATGCAGCTTTAAGAATGCCCCCCATAACATTGCTTATAATATTTTTTAAGAAAGGAAGTCTTCCATGGCTCCCAACACATCCCCTCTTTTTTGTTTTGTTGTATCAGAGATGGGTGCTCCACTGCATAAGAAGCTGTGTTTGGAGAATTCTTTAGAGGATCTTTTCATACTTGATGCTAGAAAATTGGTCAAATGTGTGTAGGTGGCACTGGGTCTCAGTGCCTAAAACAAACAAGCTACTCAGTCCTAAGATAAGCATCCTGATTGGTTATTAGTCGCTAGGCAACCTTCTGTCATGTGTTACTAACCTTGCAAAGGTATAAATAACATGCTGTTTCTTGAGGGGGTCATCTCTTGGACCAGGCAGATGAGCCACCACCTAACCCCCCAAAAAAGAAAATCACCTGAATGTCCTCCAGTAGTGTGCTCCGAAGAGAGTTGGCACATGCATAGCATGGAAACCTGAGTAGCTCTTTAAAATGATGTTTATGTTAAGATGTTCACAAGTACATTAATAAGTAATAGCATACAGGGTAATATATATGTGAGGCCCCTGAAGGGCAGAAAATCTACACACAGAAAAGTGGCTAAGAGGATGTTCATTGTAGGACAATAATTTTTTTTCAAATTTTTAAAAGCTTTTTATTTATTTATTTGATACAGGGACTCACTACACAGCTCGGACTCATAGTGATCCTCCTGTCTCAGCTTCACCAGCACTGGGATCATAGGCATGCAGCACCATGCTGAGTTTTCACGGCCTGCATGGTGCACCTGTGGTTCCAGGGCCAGCATGGCTGGCAGTACTGGGATTCAAACCCAAGTCCCTGTGCTTGCCAGGCACATGCTTAGACCACTGAGCTGTCTCCCCAGGCCAGTTATTTTTTTCTTGATAGTGGGGTTTACTTGAGATCTTCCCTCCCTGAGTTTTGGCTTATCTGTACTTGTCAAATATGATCATGTGTTTATTTGTAAGAGAAAAAAAATAAGATGTATGTTTTAAAACATCATACTTCTAAGATTAAAGTGTTGAACTCACACAGTAACTTCTTTCCTGTGCAGGCAGTTTATGTAGGAGTCTGCATTCCATCCGCCAGCTCTTGTGAGTCTAGGGAAAGAAGAGTGGAGAATAGAGCTCGCTTTAAGCTTGCATACACTTGAGGATTTGCTTTAGTTTATTTGAGGAGAAATGACCATCTTGCCTTCCAGTCAGCTAAGGACCCCTAATAATAATGAGTCTCTTATAGACAACAAAAAATCCTCAGTCAGCCCTGTGCATCTGCAAAGCAATAAAAATATAAACTGGAAGAGCATCGAGATGGGGTTTTTACTCTTAGATTAACGTTTTGTGCACTCTGGGACATACTAAGTTATACAAAAGAATACTTACATATAATATTTATGGAAAATTTTATATTTATGAAAACATGGCTTTTGAGAATTTTATTGCTCAAAAATTGTCATCCAGACATTAATTTTATTTTACTTTTTAAGGAAGTTTATTTTAAGGCCATGTATGCCGGTCGGTGCACACCTGTAATCCAGCACTCAGGAGGTTCAGGTAAGAGGATCGTTGCAAGTTCAAGGCCACCCTGGGCTCCCTAGTGAGTTCAGTACCAGCCTAAACCACACACCGAGACTACCTCAAAAAAAAAAACAAGCAAAAGAATGGGAAGTTTATTTATATCTCATTTATACTCGCAGTTTAAAATGTTTTAAATCTTAACAAGTTTTAAAATCTGTAAGAGGAAAACTTCTGCTTCTTTCCCACCAACCAAAAATATCTTCCCCTTCCAAGATCTTCATGGTCATCTGTCCTTCTTATTTTTTTCAATGCAAAGGTTTGGGGACTCAGTGTTCAGTTCTGATCGTGTCATTCTATGTAAGCTTGTTTTCACATCATAGGTCCAAAAAGAGGAACATAATCTAGACCGTGAATTGTCAAAGTCCTATCAGCCTTTGCTAAAGTACCATTTTCCCACATGCTAGTCCTCTTTCTATAGCTAATAATAATTTACTATAGATTTTTAAATAGCTGGAAGAGAAGATGTTTAATGTTCCCAACAAAGAGAAATAATAAATGTTTGAAATGATGGATAGCAATTATACTGATCTGATCAGTTACCATGTATTAAAATAACACAATGGACCCCATAGTATGTATAACTATTTTGTGCCAATTAAAAATAATTTTTAGGGGTTGGGGAGATAGCTCAGTGGTCTAAGCGCCTGCCTGGAAAGTGCAAGGACCCAGGTTTGATCCTCGGTATCACATGCCGTGCCAGGTGTACCATGCCAAACGCTGAAACCAGCATGCCTTTACTTCCAGTGCTGGGGAGGCTGAGTCTGAGTTGCATAGTGAGAACCTGTACCAAATACATAAATAAACAAAAGATTAAAAAAAATAATAATTTTAAAGGGCTGGCCAAATAGCTCAATGAACTAAAGTGCCTGTAAGCAAGAGCATGGTACAGTGAGTGTCAAGTCACTCAGCTGGAGACTGGTGGAGCACACACTTCTGGGTGGATCATGGAGGCAGGGCCTGGAGGTCACCCTGCTGCTCTAACACCATTCCCCCACTCTGCTTTCCAGCTGCAGAGGACTAAGAGCCTTTCTCCACCATGTCCTTCTGCCATGATACTTCTGTCTTGGTGCCAGGTAACCAAGGACTTAATCCCCTTAAGTAATGAGCCAAATTAAACCTCTCTTCGTTTAAGTTGTAGTTATTGAGCACTGTGTCCCAGCAATGGGAAAGCGAGTCCAGTGGAAGGTTGCAGGGCTCCTGCTGTGCTACAGTGGTTGCTGCTGGGACTGGCTCTCCCATGACAGGACAGCCCTGGAGCAGGGAGAGTGTTTGTTTCATCACTGCTCACCCAGTGCTTCATGGCTGCTAAATCTACTGAGACTCTATTTCCATCCCATGAAATATGAGAAATACATTTCTAAAAATTTTTATTTTTTATTTTTATTTATTTTTTTCCCTGACTCTGTTCTGGAAATCTCTGTCCTGGCCCTTTCAAAAAGATGTGCTAGCAAGAGCTCTTCTTAGTCCTTGGGCTTTGCACCATCCTCAAGGTGCCCCACATCCTTGTTCAATGCCCATCTTTGTAAACAGCCTTTCCTGACTTGAGCCTGGGTGGCCAGGAGGACCCCAGTGATGTGTTTTCCATTGTGCTGTTGGCAGTCTCATACGAGATGCTTGAAATGAGAAGTGTTCTGGAATTTGATTTTTAATATTTGCATATACAGAAGACATCTTGGGGATGGGAAACCACATCTAAACATGGTTTGTTTTTGTTTCATATCCCCTTAAATGCAATGTGTGGAGGTAAACTATTAGGAAAACCACACCCCTCATGATATCAGCCAAAAATGTATGTTGGAATCAACCTCACAAAGGAAGGATCTATATATTAAAAATTTCAGTACTGTGGAAAAGGAGATCAAAGAAAATATTTAGAAAATGGAAAGATATCCCTTGCTCATGAATAGGAAGAACTAACATAGTGAAAATAGATGTACTTCCAAAATTGTTATACAGATTTAATGCAAACCCAATCCATATGCCATTAGCCTACTTCACAAAACTAGAGAAAACATTTCTAAAATTCATCTGGAACCAGAAGAGACCTAGAATAGCAAAGGCAATCCTGGGTAACAAAGGCAGTATGGGGTGGGGATATCCACCCCAGAAAGAGTGGATGCCATCAAGAAAACACCCAATAGCAAATGCTGACAGGGTTATGGGGATAAAGGAGCCCTTCTCCCCTCTTGTGGGAGTGTACACAGTTGAAACCATTGGGGAAATCAATATGGAGACTCCTCAAAAAAGTAGGATTAGAGAACCTATTTGACCCAGCTATTCCCTTTCTGGGTATTTTCCCAGAAAAATTAAGAATACCACACCACAGCAACACCTGTGCACTCATGTTTATAGAAGCACAATTTGTCATAGCTAAGTCTTGGACATAACACAAATGCCCATCTGCTGAGGCATAGATAGAAAGGATGTAGTCTTTATATGCAGTGGAATACGACTCAGCCACAAAGAAGGGTAAATTTGAGACTTTTATAAATAAATGGATCCAACTTGAGACCATACTCATAAATGAAATAAATCAGACTTACATGTGTAAATATCATACTGTCTCCCTTAAGTGAGAAACTGAAAGAGTATGTAAGGTTTTCTAAAATGCAAAATAGATCCTGTATAATGATAAGAAATTGTTCAAAAGGAAAAAGGAACTAGGATACAGGAAGGGATAGTAGAGAAAAGGGTGAAATGCAATGTAGTTATACTATTAGTGTCTCTTAGTTCATTAAAAAGGAAAGTTTATGTTAATATTGACTGGAGAAATTTTTATGCCCAAAATTGTTATACAGATCTTATACCCTGAGAAACTACTTTAAAACTAACATCATATAATTATTAATATTCTCCTATTATTTTAATGAAATTTTATTTTATCTTTCTTTCATAAAACAAAAAACCCAATACCCATATCATTTAAACAATATTTTAAATGTGCAATTATTTTGGGCATAAAATTTCATGGTGTGACCTCTTCTACTTGGGAGGTTGCGCTAGCACTGAGAGAGTTTGGGTTTTGGAGTATTTTTGGGTTTTGAGTAGAAGTGAATGTTCTTCGCAAGGGTGCACTTGACTCTTCTGGCACTCAGTATGAAAAGGCTCTCCAAGCACTCTCTCCCATCTTCATCCACCTCTTCACTTGCCTTGGGTACTTGTCACTCAAGAGGAGCCACCAAAGCAGGCCTGGTGAGATGCATTCTTCAAGCTGGAATGTTCTGAAGCAGACAGAGGAAAAATGGACTCATTCCAAGCCCAGAAGAGCTGATCAGGGAGCAAACAGAAGAAGGACAGTTTAAAGATGTCCCTGGCAAGTGTAGCTTAAACTCACAGATCTAGCATCATCCTCTCAGCCTGCAAAAGAAAATTAGACTCTGAAGCCAGACACATGGGATGTAGGTACAGCGGATGTGCTAGACTGTCCCTCGCTCTATAAGCACTTGATCTATAAGTACACAGTCTAAGTACCTGCCTGGTCAGTGCGAGGACCTGGACTCCATCTGTGGTACCACATGCCTTGCCGGCCCCGGGAAGCCATGCCGGCCACTGAAACTGAGTATAGAAGCACACACCTGAAATCCCAGGTAGAGGAGGCTGAGAAAGGACCAAGCTGTGTAGTGAGACCCTGTACCAAATAAATGAATAAATAAATAATTAAAAAAAATTAAAGTACTTAATTTCCAAGTGTCTGCCATCTGCCTGCCACTGCAATTACTAGACATTGTAGAATATTTATTTGTTGTTTCCAGACCGGTTGTCACTATGTAGCTCAGGCTGGCCCCAGACTCACTGTGATTTTCCTGCTTCAGCCTCTCAAGCACTGGTATTAGTTGTGAGCCACCATGCTAAGCAATTTATGTATTCAAGTGCTTCCTTTTGATTATAGTCTGGACCACTGTGCTATTCATGCTGATATAATCATTTTTCAGTATCTGTGGGAGAGGGGTTCTAGGACTGTCTCAAACACAAAATCTGTGAAGCTCATGGCCTTCAAATAAAAGTGTAGTGTTTGCATATAACCCGCACACATCTTGCCCTAATCTTTAAGTCATTTCCAGGCTACATACAATAACACAATGCCTGCACAGCACTCCACTCACATGGATTCAGTGTTGTAGTTGGTGTGCTGAAATATAAGTTTTGCTTTGAGGGACTTTCTTGAATATTTCTAACCATGATTAACTGAATCTGAAGATATGGAACTTACAAATATAGATGAGTGGGTGTATATGTTTTTAAACTGTTCTTCCCTCAAGGATATTGTCTTTCTAGGGTTCAGTGAGATTCTCTGTCTTGGACTCTAGTTATGAGTGATGACAGTGGGACTTCCATGAGACATGAGGCTTTTTCCCTTTCTCTGTTCTTCTACATTTGTGTAACCTGTGGGCACCTCCTTCAAACTCTGGAGGTCCTTGGGACATAGTTTCATAGCAGTGTTCTTCAAAAATGAACCATTTGTTGATTTGGGCCAGACACTGTGCCTGACCATTTACTCTGCTGTAGCCCTCTCTGTATGTCCTTCTTTTTAGATTATTTAAGATTCCTTCCTGATCTAGAGACTCTTCTTTTCTTCCTTCTGATTTTCTTCCAGCATAATTATTGGTCTATGATTTTAGACTGTCTTGGTCTGTTTTCTGTTGCTATCAGAAAATACTTAAGGGGTGGAGAGATAGCTCAGCAGCTTAAGTATTGCCTGGCAAGCACAAAGTCCTGAGGTTTGATTCCCCTTACAAAAAAAAAAAAAAAAAAAAAAAAAAAAAATACTTAAGCCTGGAAAATTTATAGAGAAGAGAAGTTCATTTGACTCACAGTTACGGATGCTGGGAAGTTTGTGGTGCCTGCATCCAAGGAGAATGTTCTTTCTGCATCATAATATGACAGAGGATGTTCCATGGCAAGAAAAAAACAAGTGTGCTGGCTCAGATCGTTATTTTTTCTTCCCATAGAGCCAATAATGCCTTCATAGTGACCCCGCCTTTGTGGCCTCATCCTAATCCTTACCCCAAAGGCCCTACTTTCAGAAACCATCAGTTGGGAACTAAGTCTTCAACACATGAGCTTCAGGAGAACAAATGACCCAGTCCTGTGGGCCATAAAAGATAATCTATCTTCTATGCAAGATAATCTATCTTCTATGCAAGATAATCTATCTTCTATCTTCTATGTTTGGCTTTCATAGGACCCCATGAGTGTCAGACTGAGCCACACCCCCATACAACTTGTGCTTTGAACATAAACAACTGAGCCCCTGGAGGGCTTTGGTCCCCAGCCCTCTCTAGATATATTGTACTCCCAGTCACCCAAAACCCCAAACTTCTCCTCCTTAGTGATTTGTTCACTCTGTAAGTATTATGGGTAACACCTCCTCTCTTCCAGAGCTCAATTCACACTCTCTCTGGGCCACACAGCAAGCTGCAAACATCAGATGCATCCCCCCACTAACTATTTAGTGCCCTGGCCACCCATCTCACTTTTTTCAAGCTGGGCCATGGATTTCAGACCAAAGTTCTCCCTTATCCTCTGCTTTTTTTTATTTCCTCTGTCTTCTTTCTTTTCTTTATTTTTATTTTTAAAGAGAGTAAAAATTAGAATAAAACAAAAAATTACAAGTGACGCAGAATTTCATTTAGCAAAGTAAGATGAATTTGACAATATTTGTTGTAATACACAGGGTTGTCTTCCAACCAGTTACTCATATTACCAGATGTATGCATGTAAAATTGAAAAAGAAAGTAAGAAATGTATAAGAAATTAAGAGGAGAAGTACAATTGAAAAAAAAAGGAGATGAAACTAATTAAAGCATTAATAGGGAATGAACTTAAGAGGAGAGTTACTGAGTTAAGGAGAAGGACAAGAGAGGGAGTGGTCAAAAGAGATTCATCTATGTATGTAAGCAGGATGGTCTGGACAACTGTACTATGCGTTTTTCTCATCTTTCTAATTCTCTTGTTCTGGCTTTTTATGTCCTCTCAGATGGTGAGGGGAGGCGGAAGAAGGAGGAGGAAACCAAGTCCCTTGGGGCTCCAGAGACAGTGTTAGTATCAGCCATAAGGCCAAGAGCAGGAATCTGGGCACCTGGCACTCTTCCCAGTTTCCGTGATGCTCTCCCACCCATACCTGCTACACAGGGCTGGTCCTCAAGGTTGCTCTTGGCTCATTCTCCTTGCATCCACACATTTCTCTTATGCCCATTCTACCCAGTTCATGCTTTCTCCCATGACCATACCCCCTCCTGCTTAAAGCCTGTCTTCACCACTGGAAACAATGATCCTCCTGACCCTTGACCTCAGGACCTCTGTCTGGACCAGTCCTTGCTGATATTCACACACCATGTTCTATTGTTAGACACTGGTCTCTCATCTGGGATTTGTCTGTATCACTCCACTGCATATGCTGTGAACCCAAGGACAGAACCGTTCGGCTGGTTTTTCTGACACTACCTCATTTTCTGTAGGTGTTGTAGTCATCTCCTGTGATAGTTACAAAATGCCTGAGATTGGGTAATTTGTAAAGAATAGGATTTATGTGGTTCAAGAAGTTAAGAAGTTCAAGAAAGGGGCCAGCATTTGGTGAGAGCTTTTTGCCACAACTAATATGGTGGAGAGGACTACTTGGTGAGAGGCACTAACACAGGTCTCTCTGTCTCTTCCTTTAAAACATTCAATGAACCAGGGTAAACCCAAACCCATGACTGTCTATCCATAATCACTTCCCGGAGACTCCAGCTCCTAGTACCACCAACTCATGATTTTGAGCATTACCTTTGTAACACATCAATTTTGGGGGACACATTCAAATCATAGCAATTTATATGTATTAATCATTAAGACACTGAATCAAGGTTCTGAAAAACAGCCGGGCGTGGTGGAAACATATCCTTGTGTTTATCAGTTCCTTTTATTCACTCACTTAGCAGTTATTTATTGGGTCTTCCAGGGTTCCAAGCAGAAGGAGATTAGATGATGAATAAGATTAGAGCTTTCCCTTACAGCGCTTATGTTCAAGTAGCAGAGGAAGAGATTTAAATTAATGAACTATTTCACAGAGTTGTAAGGGCCATAAAAGAAATGAGCCAGACATGATGGTGTGTACCTATAATTCCAGGGGCTTGGGAGGCTGAGGCAGGAGGATCACAAGTGCAAGTCCAGACTGGACAACTTAGCAAGACCCTGTCTCAAAAAGGGCTAGGAATGTAGTTCAGTGTTAGAGTACCCACCCCAGGTGCCATCTTTAGTAATGCAAGACAAAAGAAAGAAAGAAAGAAAGAAAGAAAGAAAGAAAGAAAGAAAGAAAGAAAGAAAGAAAGAAAGAAAGTAAGTTCAATCAATGTTGTACATATTTTATCCTTCCTGTGTGTCCAGGTACATGATTTGTGGGACCCAGTTCAAAGCAAAAATGTGGGTACCTTACTACACGGTAAGGGCCGTGGTGCACAGGTGGCTGTGGAGGAGAGGGGAAGCCCAGGCTGGAGGGGAGCTGCTTGGCTGTAGAGCTCCAGGCTGTGTCAGGTGCTGCACGTGCAACAGGCACCCCTGGGGAGCAGGAGCCTTGTAGCAGGAGATCGTGCCTAAGCAGTCAGCTGGGGCAGCACGGCCCGGAGACTTAGGCGCAGGTGTATGGCAATGTTTGGAGGGGCAAAGCCAGTGCCTCTTTCTTCCTTCCTTTCTTTCAAGTTTATTTATTTATTCATTATTATTATTTTGTTGTTGTTGTTGTTGTTTGTTTTTGGTGCAGGGTCTCACTATGCAGCCCACATTCACAGTGATCCTCCTGCTTTTTTTGCCTCCCTAGTGCTGGGATTACAGGTGCGCGCCCCCACGCCCGGACTGCATCGCTGGCTCAGCGCACCCGGAGGCGGGGCTGGCGCAGCGTGCGGAACCAGGGGTCGAATCCGGGTCCCTGCGCTTACCTTATTTTAAGGAGAATAAAAAAATAATAGCTAAGACATTAGAAACATAGTTTCAGAAGAAAACAAACATGATAGGAATTCAACAGTGGTTGTTACATTGCATATTATCATCTTCAATGTAGTGGCTCAGATTACCAGATATAAGCATGTAAAATTGGTCAAAGTAAAACTTTTAAGCATTAACTTCTACCTTCAAAAAACTGATAGCAATAGTACAATCAGCTGTCCCATGTGTACACATACATTTTTGTCCCTTCTTTTTTTCCTTTCTTTTCTCCTTTCCCTCATCCCAGTTGTTTATTACTCTTGCTCAGTTTGTTTCCCTTTTACTGTATCTATTGTACCTTTCAGGGTCTTAGACTAGGCAGGCAATATGATCTTTGTACATGTGGCAATGATTTATTTAATTTATGAGTATAACCTCTAGTTGCATCCATTTAACTTCAAGTTTATCTTTCTCTATAGCTGAAGAGTACTCCTTTTTCTAAAACTGCAACATCTTTTTTTTTTTTTATCAGTTTCTCAGTTGACGGGCATCTGGGTTGTTTCCAAGATTTATCTATGACAAATTGCGCTGCTATAACCATGGATGCACATATATCATTGTGGTATGATACTTTCAATTCTTTTGGAAAAACACCCAGAAGGGTAATAGCTGGGTTGAATGGGTCCTTTTCTCCTCAGAGAAAGCTGAGGCAGGCGAAGCCAGGGGTGAAGGGGAAGGATTGTCGGAAGCTGCCAGAAGTGGTGAGAGGCAGGCCATAGGCAATAGAGCAAGGCTCTGAGAGAATCATGGAGGAAAGGGGTGTGTGTAGTAGCTGAAGGGATTCCGTGAGAAAAACAGTTGTGTGAGTGAACGAATGAGGCACAGCTGGATCCCAGGGTGGCGAGAAGGACGGGTGTGAGTGCTCACAGGGTCTCGGGAAAGCCCTGGCTGGAAGGCAGATGAGTGAGCTCTAACCTGAAAATATTGGGAAACCAGAAGGCTGGGCAGCTGGCACATAGGACTCAGGACCTGCCCTGCCCTGCCCTGGAGAGGGGAGGCGGGATCAGCAGAAGCTGCCCTGGCAGCACCTACGGGTTGTCAGTGGCTTAAGGTCACTGGCGGCTGCGGGCAGTGCTATCACAGCAAATGTGCATCCACAGTCTCGGGGATAGGGACTCTGGACGCATTCCAGGCTTCCTTGTGCATGCCTGCAC
Source organism: Ctenomys sociabilis (assembly GCA_004027165.1). NCBI lineage: Eukaryota > Metazoa > Chordata > Mammalia > Rodentia > Ctenomyidae > Ctenomys > Ctenomys sociabilis. Next base: position 54,672 of record PVKA01002879.1, read on the forward strand.
ATCTTCAGAAGACTACTCTGTACAGAAGTAAAAATGTAAGTAGAAATGACTGAGAAGACAGTGACACTATGGACAAGACCACTTTACAATAGAAAATGGAGTTTGAGATTATTTACAATCACACCAACTTTGTAGAGGCTGAATATTAGCAGCATAAGGATACACTATGACCACAAGACATCTTTTCATACTTCCCAGGAGTTTTATATTTTATTTATTTATTAGCAGAACCGGGGATTGAACTCAGGCCCTTGCACTTGCCAGGGAAGTGCTTATTCCACTGAGCCATCTCCCCTGCCCAGTAGTTTTATAATATTTTAACTATAAAGGTCAGTTGCTAGAACCCAACTTGCTCTTGACAAATAGCATTTTTATGCCCATTCAAAGAGTCTCTTACACCTTTCTGGGCCTATTCATTTGCGGGTAGGCAGGGGAAGCTGTAGCCAGGTTCTTCTGTCATATGTTTCCATAGGACGCCCCACCTTCATCTACTGCCCAATTTCTTCAAGATACATGGGGTGACTCGCAGCAGGGCTATGTAGATGAGGAGGGAGTTCCACGTGGAGGAATCGCACCTCATGCGTCTTCCATTTCATCTCTTCAGGGTCAGCTTCGACTGAAAGGCCCTCGATCTGAAAGGTCTTCACTCTGCAGCAACACCTTCCAGCTGCTGTGCTTTGCTCTGTGATCTGCAGAGCCATCCAAAGAGCTTTTTAAGAAATCAGGAACTGTTGCTCACCTAAACACACCAAAGAATAAGCTGGATAATGGTGGAGGGGGCTTGTCTTCTGCAGTTCTTTGTAAGCATGAACAACTTCCTAAGCAGTTAGTAAGGAACTGGAGAGTCCATTCTCCTGTCTGATTTGCATGAAGCACTTTTCTTTTTTTTGTCACATCATTTTTTATTTTCAGCTGCTTAAACACTTTCTCAGGCAATAAAACAACTTGTACATGCGGTCTTATGATTTCTGAAAATGTATTTTAAAAACAAACTTATCTCCATTATACAGAGTTGTGATATAAGAAAAGATTTATAGGCTACGTTGTTTTTCAGAAAGCAGATAGTTACACTGTAAACCTGCTCAGCCAACCTTCCTAGTGAAGCCAGTGTTGCAGAATAAAAAACTGTGGTTCAGAAGTCCTCTGTTAAGAATGTTTGAGAGCTTCAAAGGAATGTTTAGTTTCCTCCACAAACAGCCACCAGAATTTTTTCATTCTCCCTTGGTTTTGTCCAGAATGGCTTGGCACAGAGAGACCCCACACATCTTTTGATGGTACACTTTCATATCATTTGTGTTGATTTTCAAGCTAGAGACCATGATCCTGGTCAGTTAGGATGAGCTCCAGCGCCCTTCCTTGCTTCATGAAGCTTCTCAACACAGAAGGCAGGTGTGCTTGTGGCACATTTCACGATGGCTGCGAGGCACCTCTCAATGTCACCCTTCAGCTCCAGGTCCGGAGCCTTGCTCATGTCATGCTCACTGCACTCGGTGCACCTCTGAAACTCTCTGCGAAGATGGGGCAGCTGCAAGTGGTCGGAATGGTGTTGAACACGTTCACGTCTGCCCCCTTTCTCCTTTCTCTGGCTTCACATAGGGCCCTGGCATCTGTGTCCACCAAGTCATCATTCACACCAATATCCTCACATTTGTCACCCTTAGAGAGTGAAAGGAGAGCCTTCTGGAAATCTTCAGATGTGTCTGCAGTGATGTCTTTGGCCAAATCTCTCTTCAGTTCATCTCTGTAGACTCTATTCATTTTTCTGACTTCTCTCTTCTTTCTTGATGCCAAAATTTCAATGAGAGTGTCTTCATCAGTTCCAAGACCCTTCATGGCAGCACGGAGCTCATCTGAGTCAAACTGGGCAGGAGTTTTCAGCAGAGCTAAAGCCACTTCTTCTAGATGACCTATGAGGGCTTTCTTCAGAGCCTCATCCAGTGGCTTCCCTTTTTCCTGGAGGTAGGCCGCTGTGATCTGCTGGCACTGAGCATTGTTTCTCTTCATCAGAATGTCAGTGATGGTTGCTTCACCCACACCTTTTACTGTTACAGCTTTATGAAAAACCTCAACATCCAAGGAGGGATTAAAGCCAGGGTTAAGGGCTCACAGCTGACCCAAGACCGACTTGGGATGCTTTCACAGTTTGAACATATTCCTGTTCTTGATTGTTAATAAAGTAGGCCTGCTTGAGGGATTCTGATAGCATTACCATTTTAAAGTGTCCTTTTTTCTACCTGTTTCCGAAGAACTCAAGAGAGGCTCTTCCAGGGGCTTTCCCTGAAGCACTTTTCCAAGCTCATCTGTTAGGGTCAGAGGAGAACATAGCTCCATTGTTACTTTCCCGCCTTGTGGCTGACCATACAGTTGGTATAGTAAGATATATTATTTTAACTTTCTCTGGAATGTTTCTCTGGGGTGCAGTAAAAACAAGATGGAGCCGGGCGTGGTGGCGCAGGCCTGTAATCCCAGCACTCGGGAGGCTGAGGCAGGAGGATTGTTGTGAGTTCGAGACCAGCCTGAGCTACAAAGTGAGCTTAAAGCCAGCCTGAACTGCATAGCGAGACCCTGTCTCAAAAAGACCAAAAAAAAAAAAAAACAAGATGGATAGCAGCAATCTTGCAGAAATACTTGCACCAAGTCTTCCTCAGATGAGTGAAGGACATGAAAAGAGGTCTGCTAACACAAAAAGTAACGTATGGCGACAGGTCGCAGTGGTATGCCTATAGATCATGCTTCAGGCATTGGGTAGGTACTGGATTTGACCCTGGAAAAGAGAGCGGCTGTTTTGGGTATTGATGATCTCTGTGCTTCTCTGTCAATGCAAGGCTTTGAAGAAGGTGAACCTGAAAGCCTGGTGAATGTGAGACAAGCAAAGACAGTGTTGGAGATTTTATTAATGGAACACTAAATAAACTGAAGTCTAATAGAACACCCCCTGTTACACCTCAATGAGATGAAACTGCCTGGCTGTCTGTGTCCCCATTGATTCTTACACCAAGTGTTAAGCATAAACTGCAAGTAGATTCTTCTCATGGTCTCTCAAGTCACAACAAGAAGACTACCTAGCACAGTTTTAACTTAGAAATGTTGCCACCTAATCTCTTCAGTAGCAGTTCTACACCACTTAAGTCCAGAAGGATCATCTGAATTCACTCTCTCCTGTCGCTATCAGGGGAAACCAGTTGATTAATGCAGGTGTGCCAAGGCAAAGTAAAAGAATTGCCGGTAAAAAAAAGTTCGCTGGGTGAAATAAAGAAAAGCACCTAAAATCAGTCATAAAGAAAAATTTCAAAGATCACTTCCTTTGAAGTTTAGTCAAAGAAAAAAAAACAGAGACATGAACAGATGTTCTAGTGTCAATAGATTTGAAAATGTTGGTGGGAGACTTGCAAAGAAAGTTTTTTAAACTAGGATTGAATCTGTAAAAACAAACCTACTTTTTAGCCCAGAAAATGAAGGAAAATTACCAAAGAAAGGTCTAGTGAAGATCAGTAAGTGTTCTGGTTTGTTTCTAGTTGTTCCCCAAAACCTCATGCAGTCGTGGGGTAGATTTCTACAGGTTGTAATTAATTCATGATCCATTGCTGGGATTGTGGGTGTGAGTGCCACATGGCCTGGGCAGATAGCCTGGATATAGTGTAAGGGAGAGAGACTTGCTCTCTGCTTCATCTGCTGCTGTTGTTGCCACTGCTCCTGCCTTCTTGCTCTGGCTGTTTCACTGTTTTCTCCTGCCATGAGCTGCTGCCTTCATCCAAGTGCTGCTCTGACTTGGAGCCAGCTGCGTCTGGACTGAAACCTCCTCACACTGTGAGCTAAATAAGCCTTTACTTCCTTAATTTTGGGTGTCAGGTATTTTGTCTCAGAAATGTGAGAAAAGCAACTAAGTGTGAGGACAACGTAGTGACTCCAGAGTGACTCGCTGGGAGAAGTCTGGATATCACGGACAGACTTAGCCATTCAAGTTTCCAAGGAATGGATGCAAATGAAGTTTCCCCAGGAATGGGAAATCTTGGGGTGCCAAGCTTTTCTTCAGAGCCTAAAATTACAGTTGAAAAGTCAGCTGCATATCTTGTGACCTCACCTCTTCTATTTCCACAGCCAAAAACTAACAGCAACATAACAGAAAGCTCCTTTAGTGGGGATGAAAAACACCTGACCTCAGAAACCTTGATAAAGAGTCAGAAAGCTTTTTCTCAGTCTGGAAAAAAGTCTTCATACCTTGAGAAGTCACTGCAATCATTGAAACCTAATGTGGAAAAAGAAAAAAAAAATAAATGAAACATCGTATGGGGAATATAAATCATAGGAAAATCTACTTGAAACTAATGATTTGAGTGTAAATCAGGAAAATCACAAAAACCATGCTGTTAAAGGCAAAGGTGGCTTTTCAGAACGAGAGTTGTTACCACATCACATTCAAATGTTTGGTGGAGAAACAGGTATGATATGTTGCTCAGCTGAGGTGAAGGTGGAACAGCACCGAAGACTAAACTAAAAGATAGTTTAGTACAGCAAACAAGAATTCCCAGTTGATGAGCAAATTAAGGAAGCGCAACCTCTGAAAGATAAACTGTATACTCAGTCAAAAGAGAAGGGCAAACTTAAAGAGCACTTGGTGAATGCGCAGTGCCCAGGGCGGACAAGGCTGGATCCTCCCAGCAGAGGACACGGAATGTAACAGACCTGACCTGTCAGACCTGTGCCAAACAGCAGTCACTGGTGGAAACGTGCCGTGAAATGGCTTCTGGACAGGTACAGGTGACAGGGAAGGGGGCGGTTTCAGATCAGAGACAGCTTTCGTCAAATGAGTCACACAGAACAAAAACAAAGTCACCTCTTAAGGGTCTGTGTTCTCTCCGACAGTCTGTTAGAAGAGTTCGTCCTTCATTGGAGGGTCACGGACAACCTTAAGGCAAACTTGCTGTGTTCTGGTGTCGCTGTTTCTCCTCTGGTTAAATCAGTGAGCTGTGACAGAGCTCTTCCCTCTTGTACAGAAAACACATCAAAAGAATCCTCTAGAGGCTGGGGAGATGGCTCAGTGGAATAAGCGCTTCCTGGACAAGTGCAAGGGCCTGAGTTCAGTCCCCGGTTCCACAAAAAAAAAAAAAAAAAAAGGGAGGGGCGTCAACCCACTCAGGTCCCCTTTCTGTTCCTTGCCGACAAAAGCTTTTCTTTCCAATAAAGCTTTACCCTCAACCACCATTTATTCCTAAAATTCATTCTTCAGTTTTAGAGAACGCGAACTCATCCAGGTCAGGGCAGGAGTTTTACTTCCCTGCATCATTTGGAGGTCATCCACCGAGATCATTGGACGGAGGTATGAGTTTCCTTTTCTTTTATAAATTCTGGATTGGGACTTGCTTAGGTAACAAATTTTTATGTTTCAAATGTTTATATGTCTTTTCCCATTGCTCATAATTGTTCATGTTTTGCCTCACATAATTTTGTTTCATGGTACTGTTAAAATTGCTTAAATTGCTTATGATTTGTCTCGTGGTTTTGCTAAAATGTTGGTCAAAATGTTGGTAAATCTAAGTTAAAATATTGAAATGTTATAAGGTTATGATATTTCTTTAATGGGACATTTTATGACTGTTGTGTACTTGTATATGTTACATTTAAACTGGATGCTAAATGTACTGGTATTCCTTGCTTGAATTTAGACAATGGCGCTAGAGGGAGTGATGTTAGTAAGACTCCTAGTGGATTTCATGTAAACTGTAAAATGGGACCTTTAAATATAACTCAGACTTAGGAAATATACATGCCTGTATGTGAAACACAGGACTTCTTTTGCCAGTTAAATGACATTAGGTCAGCAACTATTCTTAAAGACTTGGAGAACAGCTTTCACTGGGATAGACTGGTTCTGATCCCCTTCTACATGCTAGAGGGGAATGTCAGGCCTGCTCTGTTTCAGTTTCCTTCTTTTGATTTCACTCCTAATTTTCCCACCTCTTTGTACCTTCTATTTTAGAGGCATGAAAAATTAGGAAAACTCTGACTATTCTAGCTAAGTGAAGCCTTTAGAAAATGAGTGTTTGTTAACGCCAAAGACAGGGAGGTCATTTTTTTAAAAAAAGGACACATACCCCGTCTCTGGGTCGGATGAGACAAAGAGGACTATGCCCATCCAGGAGGACACATATAAAAGCCATGTTCCGGCTTAGTGTTCTGGGCAGGTCTCCTTCGGGAGGCTAAACCTGAGATACAGTGGAGAGAACCAACTTCTGGGTGACACCAGAAGGAGCTATCTCCAAAAGCAGCACACTTATGGGACCAAAACACATTGAGTGTGAAGGAGGATTCAATCTTTTTTCCTAGGTCTAGTTATCATTTAGGTGTATAAGAGATAAGTTATGGACTTTAAAGCCTTTACTGTAGAATGCTAAGTGATCTTGGTCAGGCTTTTAACTATCCCTTGTAGAACGTGGACAAACGGAGGTTACTCTGCCAGCTAGTAAATGCTCTTAGAGCAGCTGCCACTCTTTAAAGCAGAGGACAGGATTCCCCAGCTGTTCTTTGGTGAATCCCCATTGAAGCATATGGCTGATGGAACATTGACCAGAGAAATTGCTGGATTACTTTCTGGAGACATCTCCTGTTGTGTGGGCTAAAAGAGACCGAAAATGCCTGAGGGGAGAAGGCACAAACCTGATGATTCCTTGGTGGAAATTGGTTCCTGACCACTGAAAGATCTCCACTTACCTATTGTACTTTTTTCTCTTTTTCCTAGTAAAGTAGGAATTTTACCTGAGCTTTTCAGTAAAATAAGTTAATGAGTCACTCTTTCAGAAATTAGGCTAAGACAGCTTACAATAATGGTTATCAGGGAAAAGTGATTTACATGTTAACTAAGAGTAAGATTTTTGCCAGCTGTATTGTCTTTACCAATGTGTAAAATGTGATTGCTTAATGATAAATATAAGTTCCACCTGTGAGCTTCAAGGCTAAATCTTGTTTAGTTACTAAAAATATTCACCTAGGTGATCAGATGGAAATCAAGTGTCTGGAGATTGGCTCAGCACGCAGGGCCGAATCCCTCCAGTCAATTAATTGTTCTATCCATCTAGATAGCCTGAGAAGTGCTCACTTCTAATCGACCTTTTATACCCATAGTTATACTTCCCTCTGCAGATATTCTGGTCATCAGACCAATTGTAACATATTCACAAATGGTCAGTAAGAATAAATGAAGGGTTTATGAAACATTCAAGAGATAAGAATCCGCACCAGTTTGAGGGTAGATAGGCTGGGGGGATCTTGTCCCCCTTCTCTCCAACGGGAGCAGCCACCTGCTCTGGAGAGGGTTACTCGAGGGGCACCTTGGGAATCAATTAGATTCAAGGGAATCAATTAGAAATAAGAAAGGGAAATGCCCTAAAGTTTCTTATTGTATTCCAGATATGGGGATCTCATGGTTAAGGTCTCTTACTCCTTTAGAGTGCTTCATTAGGCAGCAGAAGACATTTGATCCTTACATGCTGATAAAACGCCGTTTAATCTAAATGGAATACAGAGGAAAGTATTAATTATGATGCTATAACTAGAAAGATAATGTAAAAATTGGTAAAAATGTCTTCAGATTTGCTTTTTATTAAAAAGGATGTTGTTATTTAATAAAGTTTAAAAGTGTAGATGTGAGCAACAGGAGAGCCAGGCAGGTCAGGTGCCCGAGGCGTCACTGTCTTGGAGCCTGAGGACAAGACAGCATTAAGCACAGCCTCGCCCACCATTACTGAAAGTAGGGTTTCCCTGTTTGCCTTTCTAGTCTAGAGGGTGTGGACAGCTGTAATCCAGGCCTCTACAGGGCAACACTCATTCTTAGCTGAATCTGTGCAAGCTTTTCAAGGACAGTACCCTTAAAAAAAAAAAAAAAAAAGGACAATTTGAAACTTCTGGAGTTCATGTGCCTTAGATGACCCTGATAAGTACATAGATGTCTTTTAGAGGATTTATTCATATTTATAAACTAGATTAAAAAAGATAATGTTAATCTTAAACCAAGCTTTGATGTTTACGGAAAGACAGGCAGCATTACAAGCTGCCATTGCATTTGGAAATAAATAAGAGTTAATTTTAAAGAGCCAAGAGATCAGTGGAACTTCCAGTTCTCACTGGAGCCCAAGCAGTCAGAATCCTGCTGGCCTGATAGCAGGCCAGGCAGGAAAACTAAAAAAGACATTTTTCTTTCAAGTGTGTATTCTTAAAGGTCTAAGAACTTAACCAAGCCTTCTAGTTATTTTAAATTTTAGCTATTTACCAGGAGAAGGAGAACACCCCTCTGATTTCTTGTAATGTTTAATAGAGGCATTGGTAAGACATACTTCCTGAGATGTTAATTCAATAGAGGGATAGATTATTCTTATAGATAAGTTCATTACTCAGTCAACTCCAGATATTAGAAAAGAACTACAAAAGATAGCTTTTGCTCCAAACAACTCATTTGATAGTTTGGTAAAAACTGTTTAAATGTCCTATAATTAAAACTGGGAAAACCAGGGAAAGAAAACAAAGACAAAAAATGGTTCCCTTCAGAGCCTCAAAACAGACCCTAAGTCTGATTCTCTTGGCTCCAAGAAGAGCTCAGTGACAATGAGGTTCATCTGCTACTGCTGTCAGAAGCCAGGACAGCATAAGAGGCACTGCCTTAAGAGGCCCACAAGCCACGCCCTGACTGCCAAGGCAGCCACTAGAAGCGAGACTGCACTCTGAGGTGGAGGCCCCAGAGCTCAGACTCAGCTTCCCAGGTGGCCCAGTAGGACTAAAGGGCCCTGGGCCTGCCTCCTCCCTCTGGACAGACAGTCTGTACCTGTCATCTCATCACAGGAGCCCTGAATAATCATGACTAAAGAAAAAAAAGAAAAAACAGCCTATTGCTGGACATTGGCACAGGTCTCTTTGTCCTTCTCCAGCCCTGACCTTCCTTTCAGTCACTGTACCTCATTAGAAAGATTTTAAAAGATGTGTTACTTTTGCTATAACTAAGATACTACAATATATTCAGGTGACTTACTAATCAAGATGATGCTGAGGCTGATGTTTTACAAATGTAATATATTGTTCATGCATAAGATTTAAAAGGTATTTCATTGGTTTAATCTGACTAAATGCTGTGTATTTCATGATAAATACATAAGTTAATCTGGTTGATTTCTGATGTGACTCAGGTATTTCATGCTCGTAGTTAATACAGGTGTGATGTCACTTAACTAAAGCTAGACAGACTTATAACAAACTGTTAGACTCCATAAATACAGAGATCTAAGAGCTAGTAAGTTACTATTGCTAGGTCTTTAAAAAGTTTATAAATATAATATACTTGTTAGCTCAAATGTTTATGCTTTGATGTGCTCCAATTTCTCAAAAATTTGTTCTTTCCTAGAAGATACCAAAACCCAGGTAATCATGCAGGTAAAATCTATAACAAATATGCCAGATTAAGCTTCCTTTAACTGAGATCCACCAGATTTTGTATATATGTTGTTCAGTGGACCTCAGTATCTAACACAAGCTGCAGAAGTAAAAAGGGTTTTCAAAAATAAATTTGTCTAAGTTGGTAAAAATTGCTCAGAAGGTGTCTCAGTGAAAAGAATACAGAATGAAATTATAGATGGAAAATGAAAATGGTGATATTAGTAGCCTACAGGAATAAAGGCCAGTCCAAAAATGGAAAAAAAGTTATGCTTCCCTAGATCCAGACAGAGAAAAGGGACATTTCAAACAAAAAATGTTCAAAGTTGCTAGAGAAAGAAAAAGAAAGTGTTTATGATGGAGTCAGAGGAAGTTTCAGACTGAGGTGGTGATGCGTCTTCCCTCTCAGCTTGAGGGAACCCATGTTAACTGCCAATATAAGGAGAAAGCCTGAGAAACTCTCAATAGATGCTCATGCAGATTTGTCCGTAGTTACACAGCCAGTGGCCCCGCTTGCCAACTGGAGAGAACTTCGTGTTTTCCCTATTTCTGGCAATTCATGCCCCCCATTAATAGGAAATACCAGTTTGTTTGAAACTATACAAAATGGGCATAAAAGATAAAAAAGGGATTAAACCCCACTTTAAGAGATATCTGCTAATGGACCTACAAAAGGCTCTAACTCATCTTTTTTTTTTAATTTTTTTTTGCTTGTTTTATTGAAGTACAAATATCAATGAGACAGTTTTAAGATACCTTGACAAGATGGATTTGATGAATTAATACATTGCAAACTGTTTTCATAATGTTTTGGTATCATAGAAGGTGCATACATGATATTATATTTACAGACATTATTATAGCGTATGTCTCTTATCAGTAAATTAAGAGAGTGTAGCTGTTTGCGTATCTTATTTTTTATACCTGAATTACATCAAAGATTCAATAATTAGTACTTTCTACCTTGTTATTTTCCTAGTGGTTGTCCATAATACTAGAAGCCTACATAATATCCTGTCCAACCACCATTAGTAACTCATCTTTTTCATAATTATCCTGTTATGATTATTTGGCCCATGTATGTTTAATAGTTTCTTTGGCTTTATCTTCTTCAAATTCAAAGCTGTAATGGTAATGCCTGTCATCTATTGAGGGCCTTTAGATAGAACCTCTAAGGAATATATTTGACTGCCGGTTCACAACTATGACCCCTTTCAGTGTGAAGAAGCCAGAGCGGTCATCGCCCAAATCTTTCAAGGCAATTCAGATTACTTCTTTAGAAGGGGGAATGTTGTAGGCAGCGGAGTTAGATAGAAATATTTTTAGGCAGTCAGGCAGGGCCAGGCCCTCGAAAGAAATAATACAGGAAACAAGATGTCTGCAACTCTGGGAGGGAAGGAGGCTCCTGCTGTGGACCAGACCTAAAGGCCAAACGCTAAAAGAGTAGCACCTGGGATTGATATTCTAAATAGATAGCGATCACCTAAAAAGACCCAAGTAAATCACTAGCCCAATCCCTGAGGGGAAAAAATCCTGTCCTGTATTCATGTCCTGAAGGGAAGAGACACTGTCCTGTATTCATGCCCACTTACTACGTGACTCATTCCCCATTTGGACCTGGGCCTAATCAACTTTACCTGAGCAATGGTGCTTGTAATCCCATTGGTTGACCATAGTCTTGTCCCACCCACATCCACCTAAGTGAGACCCCTTCTTCTCTACATTATCCCCGCATGGTTTTGCCCTATAAAAATACCCAGAAAGAGGCAGTTTCCGGGGCAACCTGCTCGGGTTCCCCTTCTGTCCCTATTTGACAGAAGCTTTTTATTCCAATAAAGTCTTATCCTCAAAAAAAAAAAATAGAATCCTCTATTTCATGTACTGAATTAGGGCCTACAGAGCAGAAGTCTGTAAAGATGAAGGGACACCCAGATTCTGTGCTTGCTGCTTTTGGGTTTAGTAAAGTTCATAAGTGGGAGATGATATCTGATGGCCAAGTTAAGGCTCCCCTGGGGAACTTGATCCCTCATGATATATTAATGTCTGTTGTGAAGAATGATGTGGGCTTCTGTCTGGGATGAATGTAACTAGAACTAGCGGCCACATGCAATCATCAACAACCATCACAAAGGGGAAGGTCTTGGTATAAAGGTTCTCCAGAAAATCCTATTGCAAAGGCTCTGCTGCCACCAAAATGGGGGCAGGGAGATTTGTGACTGGCAAGTGTTATACTTGTCGTGAATATACGAAGAGTCAGCAGTTGGTGATTCAACTTGCAGGGCAGGATGACTGCTAAGCAATGAATTTTCTCTGCAATGTCTTAACCACTGCATATGGCATTACTTTGTTTTTCCTAGTGATAGTAGTATTTAAATAACTTTTGGCACCACCCAAAGCAAAGGTCCCACTTTACCTTGTTAAAGAAACTGTTGGCTGGATTCATAACAGAGTAATTTTTTTTTTAATTGCATGGTATTCATTTTGCATGTGTGAGAAGAAAAGTGAAACCAATTTGGTCTATTTCTTGTTATTTCTCCAAGTTGGGGAAGGGGAAGCACCACAACTCTTGTCATGCATTATATGAATGCTCTTTGTCTTTATCAAAGTCCCTAGAAACTAAGTAGCTTTCATAGCGTGATATTTTATTTCTATTGGAGGCAGAGTAGCCTGGCTTGTGTCTCCTGTTTGTATACTTGAAATTGGCTAAAGCAGGAGGATCAAGGAATTGTAGTCTTAACTGATGTCATACAAGTAACTGATTATTTTTAAGCCATACGATGTCCTTTTTTGTTTGTTTGTTTTGTTTTTTTGTATTTTAGAGAAGGGTCTACAGGGTTTTCAGGGTCTCACTACTAGATCTGACCCATAATCTTCCTATTTACAGCCTCCCAAGATCTGGGATTACAGGTGTGTGCCACCACACCCAATCTCAATTGTCAAGCCTTAGTGCACCCTGGGGGCGGGGCCGGCATGGCAGGCCTGGGGATCAAACCTCTGGCCCCTGCACCTGCTTGCAGGTGCTGTAATCCACTGAGCTATTGGCCAGCATTTTTTTTTTTTTTTTTGCTTGTGGGTGACTCAGCCTGCCCTGAGGGCAGGGCTGGTGTGGGTGGCATATCGTGCTGGGGATTGAACCACAGTCCTTGCAGTTGCCTTAACTTGCCCAAGCAAGTGCTTTAGACTGCTGAGCTATCTCACCAGCCTGATAATTATGTTCTTAAAGATAATTTGTACAAACACATGTATTTTCACTTTATCTAGTATAGAAATGAAATTCTTTTTATTTATTTATTTATTTATTTATTTATTTATTTATTTATTTATTTGTGGTACCGGGGATTGAACTTAGGACCCTGAGATTGCCAGGCAAGCGCTTATTCTACTGAGCTATTTCCCCAGGCCCAGAAATGAAATTCTTTAAGGAGGAATAGTTCTACTTGAAAAAAAAATTAATCAAGAAAAATTTTTCAAGGCAGATGCTTGAATTCACATTCTGTACATTTTCCTTGGGAAATATTTGTGAAGTCTCTTTGTGTAAATGTTATTTATTTAGTGAAGAGAATTTTCTGGAAAAGGAAGAAAAAGCTATATCATGATTTCAAGAAAGTGTCAGCAGAAAATTAAACCCAGCTCAGGGCTTTCTGGTATTTGACCACAAACGTGGTGGTGCTCGTGCTGGAGTGAGACAGGAAGTAAGCAGGGGGACTCTCTCTGCTCTGAAGTCCAGCTCCGTACACCCACCGCAGAGCCGCCAGAGCCGGGAGCAGCCCGGTGTCGGATGCTACCTGAAATTTTCATTGCTCTTTCCCTTCCAGACTGCTTGTCTTACTCAGCTTTACAAGTACTGTCCAGAAGGTGCTATGGGAAGCAGAGATGCAAAGTCCCTGTCAACAATTACCACTTCGGAAGCCCCTGCCTGCCAGGAGTGAAAAAATACCTCACTGTTACCTATGCGTGTGGTAAGAGTCGACTCTGAAGGAGCTCTGTGAAGCCCCGGCCTCCTTGGGAAGTGGTGATGAAGCCAACAAAAGGAGCTTGTGTGCAACAAGCCGAGCAACTCTACGCCCCAAACTCTCTACTCGTCCCAGACTTTCCTGATCCTCTGTACTATCCTTTCTTCCTATTTATGACACACATCAGATAAGCAATAGAATTTTCTGTGGTCAAAAATTTGTTTTGAAAAGTGCTTCTAGCAATCAGATCGGCAGCAGATAGGAGTAGGAGAACGAGCAGCTAGGGATAAAGTTGATGTCATTGAGAATGGTGATTCTAATCTGTGTTCTTAAGGAGCTCTGAAATTTATTGGTGTGTCACACAAGTTCACAGAAGTATTGTTTGGCTTCTATTTAACCTTCCAGCCCCACTTTTAGGCCCTAAATGACTAACTTGCTATGCTGCCAGCAGCTGTTTTATCTGTACACCCACAGCACTGAATCAACAGATCAAATGCATCCCTAAAACAATTAAAAATGTTACATGGAGCATTACTTTGTTTTCCTAATGTCTTCAAATAATAAAATGAAATGCTTGCTTTGTTTAGATTCCAGTTTCGCAAAGGTATATAAAAGCAAATCAGCAGTTAATTATCTTCTGAGGCATGATGGATGTCCAATGTGTAATCCTAATACTCAGACTGTTTCTCCTTACATGAGCATAAAAGCAAAAAGAAAAGAAAGAGCTCTGTCCCTGGAGAACTTGATACCTTCTACCCTGCCAAGTATCTCCAGCCTTTTGTCGTGGTTGCAGCTTTATTGAGATATAATTCATAGACCACACAATTCACCCATTAAAATATACAAATCAATAGTTTTTAATATATTCATGGAAGTATGCAACTGTAGTGCATTTAAGAACATTCTAGGGGCTGGGGAGATGACTCAGCAGAATAAGTGCTTGCCTGGCAAGCTCAAGAGCCTGAGTTCAATCCCCAGTTCTGCAAATAAATAAATAATAAATAAATAAATAAATAAATAAATAAATGAAAGAAAGAAAGAAATAACCTTTTTTTTTTTTTTTTTGCTGAACCGGGGATTGAACTCAGGTCCTTGGGCTTGCCAGGGAAGCACTTATTCCACTGAGCCATCTCCAGCCCCTCTAACCTTCTAATCTTTCTGTAGCATCACACCTCCCAGCCCTCCAGTCTATCCCACCACTAGCCCCAGGCAGTCACCAGTCCGCTTGCTGTCTCTATGGAATTGCTTCTTGGACACATTTCATGAGAGTGGGTTGGAATTGGAAAGCTTGACAATACGAGCTAGCTGGAAAATGAATGCTGGCCATGGGGTGATGGGCAGTTTCTGGCAGCAGACTCTTCCTCAGCATTCTCTTGATCTGGGGCTGCTCTTTAAGGCAGGTAAGGCAAGGTGCTTTGAGCTGCCATTTTTGACCTCTACTTTTCAAGGCTGATTATTTTACGGTTAGGTTGTGTTTTCAAAGAAACACTGTTGTTCTTGTGTCCAGCCTCCTAGTATACGTTTTCAAGGTTCATGTATAGTGTAGTATTCCTTTTCATGGCCTAATAATATTCTACCACTTCCCTAACTTCTATATCTTGAACCAAAAATTTTGCTCCCTACAATATCAGTGCTAGCAGGTGCAAAGGTGTGACTCTAATCACATCCTTGATATAGCACCACCCACACCTACTCTGCAGGAAGGCTGAGTTTATCTGTTTAGTCTTTTTTCCTGCTATGGCACTTAAGCAAGTCTACATGGCATTAGGACCATCTAGCAGAGGTTCTCTGGAAGCCAACCTAGTTCACCCTGAGAATCTAGTACCTTCGGGCTACTTACACTGAGTGTTGGAAGAGAGCGAGGGCTTTAACCTGCCAATAGGGGATGCGGCTGTGCCTGAAGGATGAGGCCAGTGTGGTTATGAGGGCCAGGGCTTCCCTTAGCAGGCATCAAGGTGAGCTTGGCGGGGTGTGCAGGGGTCCATGTGGCTGACTGAAGCTCTGGTTCTCTCACCCTCTCTGCATACTGTGGGCATGTTCTGAGTGGCAGGTGGTGAGGATTTAGTAGTATCCAGAGCAACAGAGCCAGGGGACAGGCCAGCGTTAGACAAAGAACCAGATAATTCTACCATCCCCTGCTGTGATAAGTGCTGTATCAGAAAAGGGCAGGGTACTATGGGAGAGGCTAACAGTGGAACCAGACAGGACCATGTTAGATTCTGTGGGGTCTCCAGAGGGAGTTCTGTGGGAGACTTCACATGGGGGAGTCCAGTAATCAGATTTTGAATACACAGGAGACTGTGTTTCTCTGCTTCCTTGACTTAAGAAATGGCATAGGATCAGGCATGTCTGATGCTGTCACGTATAGACTGGTACAAAACAGTAGAGCGGGAGTTCTGTGCTCTGGGTCTTTATGATGTGATGGAAAAGATGCTGGTGGGGCAGGGAGTGAACTGGGGCAGAGTTGAGGCAGGAGGACAGTGGAAGGCAGGAGGCAGACATGGCTCAGACATGGCACTAGCAGCATAGCCGTCGGCTGGCTCTGACAAGTGTCTGGCAGAGAAACACACTGAAGACAGTTCTGTACTTGGAGATGGGCTCTAGTTGCTGCTGAATGAATAGACTGATCTTTGACATGAGGGTGAGGTGCATCTCTCATTGAGGCAGGGGGAAGAGGCCATGGAAGGGGTGGGTGTGAGTAGGTCTTGGAGTTCCGATCGTGTGGCCTCTGTCTCCAAAAAAGTAGGAGATGCTGTCACCAGCTACGGGTAAGAAGGGAAGAGGAGAAGGGTCTTCAGGGAGGTGGGAAGTTTTGACAGAAGTGCCATAGAGGTGGGAGGGCAGATGGGAAGGCACTGCAGGATACATTAGAAGCCTGAAAACTAGTGAGCAAAGTCTGCAGGGACAACCGATCTACCCAGTTGTGTCACTCCTTCCAGTGGGGTTCAGCTGCCCAAGAGTAGGCGTGAGGAGTAGCATTCCTCCAAGTTCAACAGCAACAGTCAAGGAGGGAGAACATATTTCCAATGAGTGATTATAATGATAAAGGGTTAAATCCATGCTAGAGAACAATTGAGCTGAAGGGTTAGATAAGGTAAGGAACTGTAATCTGGGTATGGTAGTGCATGCCTGTAATCTCAGATCTTGGGAGGCTGCAGCAGGAGGATTGCCATGAGTTGGAGGCTAGTCTGGACTGCATAGCGACACCCTATCTCAAAAAAAAAAAAAAAAAAAAAAAAAAAAAGACTGGGCATGGTGGCACATGCCAGGAATCCCAGCACTTGGGAGGCTGAAAACAGGAGGATCACTGAGTCTGATCTGTGTAATGAGACCATGTAGACCCTGTACTAAATACATTTTTAAAAAATTAAATAAAAAAAGAACTTCAGAGGGAAGTGTTAGTGAGTCCACTTGAAGGTTAGGAGGCTGAAAAGGGCATGTTTAGATCTTGGTTTTTTTATATGGGGAGGTAAAGGGGATTTTTAGGGTACCTTTTCCCTTTCCCCAAAGGTCTCAAACTCCTCCCAAAAGATGAGGGCTGACAATATGATGGAGTGGGATTTGGAGGGGCTCATGCCTTTGGGGCACCTACGGAAGGCTAGGGTCATATAGAAATAATTTTTGTCATGAATGTAAATAGTCATTTAGGCCGCACATGGTGGCACATGCCTGTAACTCTAGCTCTTGGGAGGCTGAGGCAGGAGAATTTCTGTGAGTTTTAGGCCAAGCCTGAGCTACTTAGCAAGTTTAAAGCCAGCCTGCACTACGTACTAAGCCTCTGTCTAAAAAATAAAATTAAATAAAGCCTAAACCAAAAATAAGAGAATCATTTGGGGCCCTGAGTTCATTCTCTGAAGGTTTGTTTATTAAAATTGGCACTGTCTCAGGCTTGACATAGGTTTATTGCACTAATTAGTCAACCAATAAATTAATGGAACAGTCAAGATGAGGTCTATTCCCAAATGTAGCAAATCACCTGAGTTTATTAGAATCCTCATCTTTGGTTTGAGCAATGCAGACTCAAGCGGGAGAATCACTTTACCATCTTTAGAATCCTCTGGAATGATCTTTGGTCTTTTTCCCAAAGGCTGAATGTGCCAGGGATGGCACAGCACCGTGGAAAGAGGGAGGGCATTGTGCAGAGCACACTGGGAGTTGAAGCTTTTTCTTTTCTTCAGGATAAGAGCACCTTTGAGCTCTGCTCGTCCCATCTGCAGGAAAGGGAATGACACACATATTCACCAGGCCACTAGAAGGATTGTGCAGATGTATCATTTAAACTTCCCAGAAGAGGGTCTGGTACATATTAGGAACTCTACGAAGAGTGCTTTGAGATTTTCATGAATGCAGCAAGGGTGGAGAGCAGCAGCCTCGGGGAATGATAAATTATACCAGCCTTCATCCTCACTCTAAACCAGCTGGTAAAATCTGGCAGTTGTACTGACACATTATTTTCATTCTCCCATGATAAGTGGGCAAGTCTCTTATAATGATCTCTATTCCATACAGGCAATGGAATCTTTTTTAATTTTTTAAATAATTTGAGACATCCTTTTATTGTTTTGTTTCTTTTTTAATTATATTTTATTTTATTGAGAAACAAATAGCAATAAGTTTCAAAACTGATTAATAGGACAGTTTCAATAATTAATACATTAAACACTGTTACCTTCTTAGTGGTTCTCCATAGGACAAAATACAGACAGGATATAAATCTTTCTTCTCATTGATTTAAGTAAAAGTAGGTGTATATCTATCCTAACTATACCATATATAAAAATACAAAATGGTCTTTCCTTTGTATCTCCTTTTTTTGTTTAGTCCTGTCAGAAATGGGTACTCCTTTGGCATCTAAATATTATAGATGTGTTAATTCAGCAAAACAATCCAACGCAGTGCAGCAATCCACTATAGTAGTGGGTTATCCACAGAAGTTGTTGACTTGAGCCTTTCACAGCTCAGCATATTAATATAGCTTTACTTTATATACTTTGTTTTTACACTTTTCTCAGGATACCAAGATAAAGCAAGACCTAAATAACAAAAAATGTATCTTTTGTGTCTTATAAGGTCAGTCAAGTCTTTGTAGGATTTATCCTGTAACCCTGTAACGCAGTTTGCAGATCTTTTGTCAATGTCAGCCATGTGGATGAGTCATGACCATTGCTTGACCAATTTGCTCTCTGTGAAAGCCTGAGAGAATGTTTTCTTTCCATGTGACTCTCCTTAGGCACACTCTACATCATTGATCACATTGCTCTGTGGCCCCATAATTTCCTTAATCAAAAAATTTGGGACACAACTGAGTTATATGATGTTACAGTACAGGTTCAGCCCCCCTTGAAGAATTAGGGCCAAAATGTTGGCTGTCCTTGCAGCCCCTCTATTTCTCTAACTTTTGATCTGAAAACTTAGGTTTTTAACCTTCCAGAAGAGAAGCTTATTATTACCCTACTACACATGCAATTGGGTTTAACTTCACTATCTGTCTGAATATCAAACATCTTAGGTATAACATGGAAAATGTGATTTCCATCAAGTATTGATATATTAAACTTTATGTTCCTACAGAACATGGAGATAAAAATTTAAAAATGAAAAATATTTATAGAATATGAATAAACAGTAACATATTTTTACACAGAAATTTAGAAATCTAACCATAGACAGCACTGTAGCAGGTCAGTCCTGAGACATTTTTTTCTTTTTCTTCTGTCTTTTTTTGTTTCATTTATTACCCATTAAAAACAAACAAACTTTTACTTGAGAGACAGTATGGTAATAATTGGTATGTCAGGACAAGAAGTATGTATTTAGAAGATCGGAATCAGGCATTCCAAGTATGACCTTTCTATTACACATTGCTATCTTCAGTTTGGTTGCTTGATCACAGGTATCAGCATGTATAGTTAGTCAGGGTGAGAATCCTACCAATTAACTGCTAGTTTCAAAAACCTGATGATGTTTCTCAGGATCATTTCCTTACTCATCTTGTGTGCACATAAATGTCTGGCTTTGCCCCTGTCATGTTTCCCAGCTTTTCTCCTTGCCCTCTCCTCGTTGTCCAGTCCTCAAGTTCTCGCTTTCCTTTAATTGTGTCATACCTTTCTATTTTTATTTCTTCTTTTGAGTTCTTATACTAGGGAGACTATATGATACTTACACATGTGGGCCTGGCTTATTTCACTTATGAGTATATCTTGAAGTAGCTTAAATATAAATATAAATGCTTCAAGTTTATCATTCTTTATAGCTGAGTACTACCCCATTGTATAAAAATACCACATCTTTTTATGCATTCCTCAGGTGATGGGCATCTTGGTTGTTTCCACTATTTGGTTATCATAAATTGTGTTGCTATAAACATAGGTACACATATATCACTATGATATGACATTTTCAGTTCCTCCAGAAAAATTCCCAGTAGGGGAATAGTTGGCTTGAATGGGATTTCCAGTCTTAAGGAGTCTGCACACTGATTTCCATAATGGTCGCACCAGTCTACATTCCCACCAGCAGTGGAGAAGAGTTCCCTTTTCCCCACATCCTCTCCATTTGTTGTTGGTTGATTTCTTTATGATAACTATTCTTTCTAGGGTGAGATGGTATCTCAGTGTTGTTTTAATTTGCATTTCATGAATGGCTAGTGATGTAGAGCATTTTTTCATACATTTATTCGCTTCTTAAATCTTGTCCTCTGAAGTATGTGTTCATCTCGGATGCCCATTTATGGATTGAATCTTTAAATTTAAGGGCCCTAATGTTTTTTAGTTCTTTATAAATTCTAGAGAGCAGACCTTTGTCTGAGTGCCTATTAGTTAAGCACTAATATTTCCCAAATTTGAGGGTGGTCTTTTCACTCTGTTGGTAATTTCTTTTGATGTGTACAAACTTCTCAATAAGAGGTGGTCCCAGTTGTTAATTCTTTCAAGTATTACCCAGGTGATTTGATTTTTGTTCATGAACTCTTTACCTACCCTTATATCTTCAAGAGTTCCTCCTACTTTCTCTTCCAAGAGAATGAATGTTTCTGTCTTAATGTTTAGATCTTTAATCCATTTTGACTTTAGCTTAGTGCATGGTGATAGTCCTGGGTCAAGTTTTAGTTTTTGGCATATAGAGAGCCAGTTTTCCCAGCACCCAGGCAATGGAATCTAATAAGCCTGATTATTCTGCAAAAATTATCCTAGGAGACCCTTCTGCAAGCTCCTTTATGAAATTCTGACTTTCTGGACATAAAGTCTCTGGCATGTTCACAGAGCAAAACTCCTTCTCAGATCATGTCTTGAGAATGAGCCAAGCAGCAGATGTGAGAAAGTGCCAGCGCTAGCAGGGAAAGAGGGTGTGTTGCCCTTAGGAACATCATTCTTGGGACCCAAAAATGAGCGAGAGTTACCAAGATAAAAAGCATGTTGTAGCAGTGCAGCTCAGCTCTCTGGGTGTTGCTGGGGCCCTGCTGAGCCCTGTGGCCAGCCAAAGGCCATTTTCCTGGGCCTCTTCACATGCCCCTCCAGAAAGTGACCCTTGGTGCTATTGGGCAGGAAGGCTCCAGGGCCGCCTATACATGGACAGGTCACTACCCAGGCTTCTGACTGTTGATCTTGGGACATCTCCCCAAAATTTTAGTTAAGCAGTCTGAGAACAGAAATCAAGTTTTCTTGTTGGGAAGATGTCTTGCTTTTGCTTTTTGTAAAAAGCAATGCAGTTTACCTTACAGAGCTTTTGTTGGCTTCACTTGTACTTCCTGTTGCCCCTTCTCTCAGATAGCAGCTGGGCTCAATGACAAACATAAATAAGCAGTTCTGTGCAGCTGGAGGCCTTGTTTCCACTCCCTTCTGAGTTTGAAGCAGTCAAACTGGGCTTGGTCATTCTGGATTCTTGTGCTCTGTGTCTGCCGCTGCTGTCATCAGCTGCTCCGCCTGCTTTCTGGCACTGCGTGGTTAGGGCATGAGTGGTGTGTCTTCACAGAAGCTCATGTAGGAGTGAAAAGCTTTCTGGAGAGGTTATTGAAATATCTTGATACTCACTTGAACTAATTACAAATCAGTAATATTCAATAAATTTAGAGTTGCTCAGCCATCACCATGCTCCAGCTTTACTAGACTTGATCTCAACCAAAGGCCAAGAAGTGATGCCACAGTCCATTGGTGGAGTAGTTCCAAGATCTCAAAAGTTTCCATGCACAGCAGCAGTCAGTTCCCTTTCCTGACTCTTGTCCCAGAGAACCACTCTTCTTTCTGTCTCTACTTCCATTGCTGCTAATTATTTCATAAACTGAAATACTATAATATGTGGTCTTTGGTGTCTGGCTTCTACCACTGAACATAATGCTTTCAAGGATCATCCTTCTAGCATGTATTAATATTTAATTTTGTTATTATTAATTACATTCCATTGGATAGATGTACCATAACTTGTGCACTGGTTTCCCATGTTTTCTTTTTTGTTTGTTTGTTTTGTGACCAGCTCACCCTGCTTTGGGGGCAAGGCTGGCATGGCATATGATGCTGGGGATCAAATTGTGGTACCTGCACTTCCCTAAGCTTGCCTAAGCAAGTGCTCTAGACCATTGAGCTATCTTACTGGTCCCTCATGTTTTCTTTTTACTAGTGCAAAAATGGGCCTATATTATCTTTCTGGAACATTTGATGACCATGCATACACCTTTGTTGTATGTGTGTGGCTGCATGTGTCCACTGT